>JAVHLU010000291.1:0-70599 GCA_036785755.1 Colletotrichum ledebouriae | reverse complement strand
TGGGTCTATTAATATCATCCCTAGCTACGATTTTAATACTTTCTTTTTCTCCTTCTCTTCTTCTCTCTTATCTTTAGATTATTAATCTTATATTTATTTAATAAGAGGGGTTTTTAATATTATTTCTAAAAAGTTAAGGATTTTATACTTCCCTAGGCTTAATAACCCTATTATAACAGTGGCCCGTTCGGCTCCGAGATAATCGGCCCCGGTGCGGCGCGCGTCCGACTTTAGGCGGTAATATTCAGAGGGTTTGCTTGCGAGTAGTAGGAATATATAGGGTTCTCATATTATTTTCCTTAACTAGTAGAGGGTTTAAGTTTAAATACCTATATAGTATTTCCCGAATTATACTTACAAACTAAGTGAATTTATTATAGTCTTTTTCCGAAGGGGCTGCGGCGTAATTCCAAACTCAATAACCCTATTATAATTACTAATAGACATTAAGGGTATCTGGGCTATTATTATACTAAATAATAGTAAGGAGGTATACTTGAATAAGTAGGGAGTTACTAATACTATCTCTTCCCCGTATTCCTAAAGTTTAGGAATATTATCCCTAGAATTTCAAACTTTTAAACTAAGAGATAAAAAGAAGGAAATATAAGAATAGGCTTATAAATTATTAATTAAAATAATTTAGAATAAAAGAAAGCTTATATATCCCCTAAATACTATATCTTAATATACCCCTTCTCTTTCTCCTTTACCATCTTAGGAATCTTAATAACTAGCTATTATTTAGCTTTTAAAGCTTTAATTACGTTTTCTAAATTCCTTAAATACTACCTTAATTTTATTACTAGTTATAATAAATTCTCCTCTTTCTCTCAATTACTTTCTCTAAGTATTATAAGTTCCTCTTCCTCTTCCTTAGGTATATAATTATTATACTCTTTATTCCCTAGCGCTAGGAAGACTTTTACTAGGTTCCTTTTTATATTAGATCTATAAATATTTATATTACTTAATTCCTAATACCCTTTACGAGCTTAAATCAATTTATAAAGTTAATTCTTACTAAATATATTTCTAATAGCCTTATTACCTGCTAATATTACTAATTAATATAATAGATGGTTTAGAGCTTATAATAGGATATAGTAGGGGCCTTGCTATTAGTAGTTAAGCTTTTTAATAGATAATATATTAATAGAACCCTTAATATTAAATACTAGTATTAAATTACTAACCTCTAGCCTCTCTTTCCTTATACTCCTATTATTAAGTTCGGAATTACGCCGCAGCCCCTTTATAAAAAGACTATAGCAAATTCACCTAGTTCGTAGGTATAATTTAGGAAATACTATATAAGTATTTTAACCTATACCCTCTACTAGTTAAGGAAAATAATATAAGAACCCTATACGTTCCTACTACTCGCAAGCAAATCCTCTAAATATTACTATATAAAGTCAGATACGCGCCGTACTAGGGCTAATTATATTAGAGCTAAACGGGCTACTAAGGCTCTTATAGCCTAGAAACGCCCTCGCTAAACCTTCTAGTAAGGTAAAAGCTATTATATAAGATAACTTCTTAACCTAAAAGGTCGACCTTCTAGTAAGGTACTAAAGGTACTATAAAAGCTATTATATAAGATAACTCCTTAACTTAAAAAGTTAACCTTCTAGTAAGGTATTAAAGGTATTATAAACGCTACTATATAAGAGGTAACTCCTTAACTAAAGAGGTCTTTCCTAAGAGGTTCTTATAGCTAGAAGTATAAGAAGCTCTACTATAAGTAGGGCTTTATACCTCTCCCTCTTCTTTATCCTTATCCCTTAACTATATTAATACTAGACCTTATATATAAAAACGCTAAGCCCGCGCAAGGTATGCTCTTTAATACTAATAGTATGCGAGAACTTGCTAGAGAGTTTAGTATTAATATAATTAATAAGACCTACTCCTTCTTTAACTACTCCGTTATATATAGAGAGTATATTATTAGTATAGCCCTTAAGAGGGCTCTTATTAGTACCCCTAGAGGGGATACTTATTATTATATTATAGCTAAGTAAGTAGATTTAGTAATAGAAGCTAGGTAAGTTATTATATACCCTATAGAGTAGCCCTTCTTTAAGCAGGTCCTCCGTACTATTAAAGTAGAAGTAGCCTAGGCCCCTTAGGGCTTAAATATTAGTAAGTATAGCTTATGCTAACTACTCTAATATAGAGAGAGCGTTACTAACGACGGTATAATAAAGATAATAACGACTAGCGGACGAAGTAGTAATAGAGGCGGTATTTAGTAGCGGCGCAGGTAGTGCGCGAGAGGATAAGTTAATAGTTTCGTAGTTTGAATAATTAAAAACCACGTTATTATTAATATAAAGTTAAAGATCGTGAGGCTATAGGTACGTATAAGTGCGGCTATAGTTAGCAAAATTATAATTACATACCCGAAGGCTATATATTATTAGGAGGCGCGGAGTTAGAAGGTCTATTGCACTTGAGCAGGTAAAATCACTATATAGTGGCTAGAGGCCATACTCCTCCTATATTAACTATTATAGTATTCCGTAGTTCTCTTATATTAGCTATTAATTATTCTTTTAGCTTATTTCCTATCCGTATTAAGTTTTAGGAAGACTCATAGACGTATTTAAAGCTCTCCTTCTTTTATTATTACTATATTCTAATTAAGAACCCTCTAAGTTAGTATTAGGGTCTTAATAAGAGTAATAGGTTTAAATCTATATAAAAGATAGAAAGGGCTAAAGCTAGTTAAAGTATAAATACTTAATTAGTATATGAATAGGGTAGCGGGAAGGTATAGTTAAGGCTTAATATCTCTTTCTCCTCTAGTTTATATTAATAATATATAGGTAATTAGCTAATAACTAGTCTTAATTACTCTATTAACCCTCGGGTTATATATAGATATTACTTTCCTCCTTATACTATACTTCTTATTAAACTTAATAATAGCATTCTTATTCTCTAGGCTTCTATTTATAATAAGTTCGCTATATAGTCTATAGTAGTAGATAATCTCTTCCTGGATAAACTTAGTAATCTTAGCTAAAGTCGCTCTCTTAAGCTAGTAGGCTTTAGGCTATCCTATTAGTAGATCCCTTGCTTTAATGAGGTACTACTTATCTACTTTTTATATATCTAATAAGATCCTTATAAATAGTAGTCCCTTTAGGGAGCTATAGGTCCTTATATTATCTATATATTAAGCTCTCCTCTTTTAGTAATTAGGGTAACTTTCTAGGGACTTATAGATCTCTATATTTATACTAGCCTAGATATAGAAATTAGATAGTATCCTTATTATAGCTTATTTACCTTAATAACTACTCTCTTTATAAGCCTTTATAATTAGCTTCTTCTACTACTTAGGATTATTAATAACTTATTATAATATTAGCTTTTAACTTATTAGTCTAGTAAAACGTAGGTAGTCCTAAAGGGTTAGGGTTCTTATACCCTTTACTCGCTATAAAGGGTATAAGTTATAAGGAGGACCTATAGTATAGGGGTATTAAGCTCGGAATTACGCCCCAGCCCCTTCGCAAAAAGACTATAATATATTCACCTAGTTCGCAGGTATAATTCGGGAAATACTATAAAGGTATTTTAACCTATACCCTCTACTAGTTAAGGAAAATAATATAGGAACCCTATATATTCCTACTACTTATAAGTAAACCCTCTAAATATTACTATATAAAGTCGGATGCGTGCTGCACTAGGGCTAATTATATCAGAGCTAAACGGGCTACTAAGGCTCTCGTAGCCTAGAAACGCCCTCTCTAAACCTTCTAGTAAGGTGCTACGAAAGCTACTATATAAGATAACTCCTTAACCTAAAAGGTCGACCTTCTAGTAAGGTACTACGAATATTACTATATAAGAGGTAACTCCTTAACTAAAGAGGTCTTTTCTAAGAGATTCTTATAGCTAGAAGTATAAGAAGCTCTGCTACTATAAGTAGGGCCTTATACCTCTCCCTCTTCCTTATCCTTATCCCTTAACTATATTAGTACTAAACCCTATATATAAATATACTAAGCCCGAGCGAGGTATACCTTTTAGTATAAATAATATAGAGGGGATTACTAGAGAGTTTAGCCTTAATATAATTAATAAAACCTACTCCTTTATTAACTACTCCGCTATATATAGAGAGTATATTATTAATATAGCCCTTAAGAGGGCTTACCTTAATACCCCTATAAGGGACTCTATAAGGCGTAATAGTATTAGAGCTAAGTAAGTAAACTTAGTAGTAGAGGTTTAGCGGGTTATTATATACCCTATAGAGTAGCCCTTCTTTAAGCAGGTCCTCTATATTACTAAGGTAGAGGCAGCCTAGGCGGCGAACGTTGGTAAGTATAGCTTATCCTAACTACTTTAATATAGAGAGAGCGTTACTAATAACGGCATAGCTAGCGGATAAAGCGGTAATAGAGGCGGTATTTAATAGTAGCGCGGGTAGTATACGAGAGGCAAAGTTAATAGTTTTATAGTTTAAATAATTAAAAACTACGTTATTATTAATATAAAGTTAAAGATCGTGAGGCTATCTAGTAGGGCACGTATAAGTGCGGCTATAGTTAGGAGAGTTATAATCACGTGACTAAAGGCTATATATTATCAGGAGGCGCGGAGTTAGAAGGTCTATTGCACTTAAGCAGGTAAAGTCACTATATAGTGGCCAGAGGCTCTAGTATAGGGGTATAAGTCTATACTCTATTATAGTTACTATTATAGACGTTATAGGTTTAACTCTAGATTTTCTTTTTTTCCTATAGAGCTTTTCTTTTTTTAGCTTCTATGTTCCTAGCTTTAGGGAGGATTATAATAAGTATAGTAATAGGACTACTTACCTTATATAAAGTAAGAAAGCTAGGATTATATTAGCCTGCGTATATATATATATATACGCCTGTGCGCACGCGCGCCCTTAGAGTAGTTTTTCCTGAATATATATATATAATATATAACGTATTATACTCTTTTTATTAGGGTCCCTTTTTATATAGCTATAGTTATCCTCTCCTATCTTACTAGGAGATTACTATTACCCTTTATAGCCCTATAAAGATACTAATTAGAGGGATTATTACTAGTAGCTAAGCTATTAATCTTATTAGTAAAAGTTATATTAAGCGCTTAGGCTTATAGAGCGATACAGCTAAGATAAATATAGGGATCTATAGGACTACTAATAGAAAGTAGAGGACCTAATTTATAAGCATAATTATAGATAACGTTTATATTAGTAATACTTAGATTTAGGATATTAGCTTTTTTATTTTCCTTAAAAATACTTATGATAAGGACCTAGTACTAGGAGCTCCTTTTATCTTTTAGGCGCTTTAATAGAGTAAGGAGTTATTACTATAATTATAGGATATCTTATAAGGAGTTTAATAAGGGCTATAATATCCTAATTAGTATAAGTCCCTTTAAGAGAACGTAGAGTACTTCAGGGTATTACCCCTATCCTTAAGGTAAGATTCATAGATCTATTTATATTATTATTAGAAGCTAGCTATCTTATAGAATAGGGTTATATTTTATTAAATAAAGCTCTTATAAATCTCTCTTTAGGCTACGTCCCCTTATTAGAAATCTAATTTAGCTAAGGAAGAGGAAGATATAATACTTATAGGTCTATAAATATCAAGCTTGATAGTATAGTTAAAGTAATAAAGTCTTGTAGTTAATAAAGTAGAGTTATTATTATAATACCTTCTAAATAAATAGATAAACTAAGTAGTTATAACTTTCTTCAAATAAAAAGGGAGGTAATATACACTAAATAACTAAATAAATATAAGAAAGGTCTTGTAACCTTAATCCTATTACTCTACGCTCTTATAGATCTACTTTAAGTCTTATTACTTAATAGAAAGGTCTTTCTAATAACGCTCTTATTTTAGAAGAGTTTTTAGCTTTATTATATTAGTATCTCTTAGAGGTTAGCACGTCGCTCTTAGTACTTAGCGCTATAATAGTAAGGGGTTTATTAGTCTCTAGTTACTAATCTAGTTAATCTCGGGATACCTATTAGCTTAGTAAGACTACTAATCTCCATATTAGTATTATACATAGTTATCTTAGCTACCTTAGCTATAGCTCGCTAGTTAAATAATAATAGTTATAATAGTATATAAGGGATAAGGAAAGGGATACGCTCGCTAGAACCTACTAATAGTATAAGAAAGAGAGGATTTTAGGGTCTATATTATTCCCACCTTGATTCTATAAGAATATATAGCTATTACTATTCCCTAGAACTAAGGTAGGTCTGCGAATATCTTTCTCTCTTTTAAACTATACTTTGTTATCAATTATATTATTATTATTCGTTACTTAGAGATCTTTTAAGCTATCGTCGTATTTAAAATAGATTAAATATAATATATAATAATAGCAAGGATATATAGATATAGCAAAGGCACCTAACTCTCTAAGAAGCTTATAAAGGCTATTAAAAAGAGCAAAAGAATCCGTCTCTAAGTACTATTAGAAAGGGCTAGAACTAATAGGAGCTAGAAATATAATAAATAATATAGCTCTACTTATACATAAGTAGGAATAATAAAAGTAAGCTTAAAGGATATATAGAATAGTTTATAGATTTAATTAAAAGAGATTATCTAAATTAAGTATATATTTACTAAGAAAATACTAGAAAAAGAGGTATAGGATTATTAAGGTACTAATAGTAATAATATATAAATAATCCTAAATTCCGCTACGCTCCTCTCCTCTACGCTCTACTCTATAGTCTTCTTATAATAGGTCCGTGCGCTAAGGGGGCTTTTTAAAAGCTACGTAGCCAAGTCTATCTCATCCTATCCTAGTATACTTACTTTTTACCCTTTACTATCTCTCTTAGTATATATAGCTCTAATAAGGGCGGGAGATATATAAAAGACTATATATTAAGAAGAGAGTATTATATAAAGAGATTACTATATTATTCGCTTACCTAGTAATTATCTCTATTATATATCTTAAAAAAAGAGTTTATTTCTTTAAGTATATAATAAGTACTTATTAGTCTATTTATACCCTTATTAAGGTTAAATGGAGTTAGCTATAACTAAACTTAGTAAATAAAACCTTATAATATAGCGCGAGGCCCTTATTATTAAGAGCTACTTTTAAGCTTTTTAAGACCTACTTACTTATCTTCTTTATAAAGTACTTATAGATTTTAACTAGTATATAAGCTAGCCCTTATTATTAAGTTAGAGCTTAGAGTGATTACTAGAGATATATAGCTTAAGTAAATATAAGTTACTGATATTATTTCTTTAAAAGATACCTATAGATTCTAAGTAGTATATAAGCTATAAACGTAAAACACTACTTCTTAGTATAGCCTATAGTATAGTTACCTTTTACCCCTCTTTATCTCTCTTAGTATATATAGCTCTAATAAGAGTAAGAAATTTATAAAAGACTATATATTAAGAAGACAATATTAAATAAGGAGATTACTATACTATTCGCTTGTATAGTAATTATCCCTATTATAAATCCTAATAAGAAGATCTATTTCTTTAAATATATAATAGGTACTTACTAATATTCTTATACCCTTATTACTATTAAATAGAGTTAGTTATAACTAGACTTAGAAGATAAAACCTTAGATTATAACATAAAGCCCTTATTATTAAGGATTCTCTTTAAGCTTTCTAGGCCCTACTTACTTATCTTCTTTATAAGATAACTATAGATTTTAACTAATGTATAGGCTAGCCCTTATTATTAAGTTAGAGCTTAAAGCTATGCCTAGAGATACTTAGCTTAAGTAGATATAGCTTATTAGCGCTACTTCTTTATAAGGTACCCATAGATTCTAAGTAGTATATAAGCTGGAAAAATAAATAGCTACTTATTAATATAGCCTATAGTATACTTACCTCCTATCCCTTATTATCTCGATTAGTATATATACCTCTAATAAGAGTAGGAGCTAGTAGCTGGTAGGAATAGGTACTTACTAGTATATTTATACTCTTATTAGGGATAGATAGAGTTAGCTAGACTAGACTTAGTAGATAAACCTTGGAAATATAGTATAATATAGTTATTAAAGATTACCTTTAAGCTTTAGAGGATCTCCTTACTTATCTTCCTAATAATGTACTCGTAGATTTTAAGTAATATATAGGCTCTATAAATAACTAGCTACTCCTTAGTATAGCCTATTGTATACTTACCTCCTATCCCTTATTATCTCTATTAGTATATATACCTCTAAAAAGAGTAAGAGGTATATAAAAGACTATATATTAAGGGGAGATTATTATATAAGGAGACATTATTATATAAGGAGATTGCTATACTATTTATTTATACTAAATCCTAAATATTATAGTTAATATCCTATTAGAAGAGCTTATAGCTAGCGCTCCCTAGTATAGAGAATAGAATATATAGTATTACTAATTAGATTTATTCTAGATGTAGCGTAACCTTGCTAATAGAAGTGTTCTCCTTAGAGCTAGCTATGGCTAGCGCTCCCTAGTTAGGTATAGATTCGCTATAGAAATACTAAAAAACGAGGTATAGGATTATTAAGC
Organism: Colletotrichum ledebouriae; assembly: GCA_036785755.1. Lineage (NCBI taxonomy): Eukaryota > Fungi > Ascomycota > Sordariomycetes > Glomerellales > Glomerellaceae > Colletotrichum > Colletotrichum ledebouriae. Next base: position 62,035 of record JAVHLU010000291.1, on the reverse strand, counting down.
TTTAATAATCATAATATATAAATATTACTAAAGTCTACTATGCTCCTCTCTTCTACGCTCTACTCTATAGTCCTCCTATAATAGGTCTATGCGCTAAGGGGACTTTTCAAAAGCTACGCAGCTAAGTCTATCTCATCCTATCCTAGTACCCATAGATTTTAAGTAATATATAAGCTATAAAAAGAAAAGGCTACTCATTAATATACTTACCTCCTATCCCCTATCGTCTCTATTAGTATATATATCTCTAATAAGAGCGGGAGGTATATAAAAGACTATATATCAAGAGGAGCCTAATTTGTAAGCAGATTACTATAATATTTACTTATATTAAATACTAGATTAGGTTCGGAATTACGCCGTAGCCCCTTCGCAAAAAGACTATAATAAATTCACCTAGTTTATGAGTATTATTTAGGAAATACTATATAAGTATTTTAACCTATACCCTCTACTAGTTAAGGAAAATAAAATAAAAACCCTTTATATTCCTATTGCTTATAAGTAAACCCTTATCTAAAGTCCGACGCGGCTATACTAGGGCTAATTATATTAGAGCTAAATAGGCTACTAAGGCTCTCGTGGCTTAGAAACGCCCTCGCTAAACCTTCTAGTAAGGTGCTATAAAAGCTACTATATAAGGTAACACCTTAACTTAAAAGGTCAACCTTCTAGTAAGGCCTAAAGGTGCTATAAAAGCTATTATTTAAGATAAGTCCTTAATTTATAAGGTTAACCTTCTAGTAAGGTATATACTACTATATAAGAGGTGACTCCTTAACTAAAGAGGTCTTTCCTAAGAGGCTCTTATAGCTAGAAGCATAAGAAGCTCTACTACTACGAGCAGGGCCTTATGCCTCTCCCTCTTCCTTATCCTTATTTATAATATAAAGTTAAAGATCGTGAGGCTATAGGCACGTATAAGTGCGGCTATAGTTAGGAAAGTTATGATCATGTGACCGAAGGCTATGTATTGTTAGGAGGCGCGGAGTTAGAAGGTCTGTTGCACTTGAGCAGGTAAAATCACTATGTAGTGGCTAGAGGCCTTAAATAGTAGATACTATACTTGATATTCTATTATAAGAGCTAGCTATTTCCTAAGTACTATAGTTATATTTAGTCCTTTCTCTATCTCATATTCTATTATTTTCATTAGGCTAATTTCCCCCCTATACCCCTTAATACATTTACCTAATAATATAGATTAAAGACGCGTCATAAGCGTCTATACCTTATTCTACCTACTCTAGCTATCCTTTCTCTACAGACCTCTCTTTCCTATCCTATTCCTTCATATAGTACTTAGTATTTAGTAATTAGTTATATTATAAAGCTTAATAAAATAGTCACTTCTTTAGGTAGATAATAGGCCCTTATATATACTTCGATGCTGTAATTAGTCTCAGAATATCAAGATATAGAGAATAGAATATATAGTATCATTAATTAGACTTATTTTATATCTAACGAAACCTTGCTAACGGAAGGTCTCTCCCTAGAGCTAGCTATAGCTAGCGCTCCCTAGTTATATTTATTATTATAATCATAGAACTATAGAATTAATTAATTCTTACTATATATCAGTATAGAAGATATAATGGTTTGAAAAGAACTACTACCTACCTAGTAATACTAAGTTTAGGTATATTTTATCTCTTGATAATACTACTTTTAAAGACATTCTGAATATAAACTCTAGTATAGGCGCTAGTTAAGTATTTAAATTCTATGAAATTACGTCAGCATCTAATATTATATAATATATAGTAATAAGCAATATGAAGTAATAACTCTTACCTAGTTGAATATATTTTAAATTATAATAACTATCTATATAAGACCTTATAATCCCTAGATAAGCTTTATTATCTATAGAGGTTTAAATACCTAGTTATAAAGAGATATATCTATAATTATCAAAATGTTCCCTTAAGTTATATATAGCCTTAGCTTCTAAAGATTCGACCTTTAGGTTAATATAGCTAATTTTACTTTTATAACTGATATTAGGTGCTGCACTATTAATAATAAATAGTTAGCTACATATAATAATAATAATAATATCCCACTATATATATTTATAAGCTTTAGTTTTTTCACTAAGGTTATTCGTAGTACTAATAACTAAGCTCGGAATTATACCGCAGCCCCTTCGCAAAAAGACTATAATAAATTCACCTAGTTCGCAGGTATAATTCGGGAAATACTATATAGGTATTTTAACCTATGCCCTCTACTAATTAAGGAAAATAATATAGGAACCCTATATATTCCTACTACTCGCAAGCAAACCCTCTACATATTATAAAGTCGGACGCGCGCTATACTAGGGCTAATTATATTAGAGCCGAACGGGCTACTAAGGCTCTTATAGCCTAGAAATACCCTCGCTAAACCTTCTAGTAAGGTGCTATAAAAGCTACTATATAAGATAACTCCTTAACCTAAAAGGTTAGCCTTCTAGTAAGATACTATAAATACTATAATATAAGAAGTAACTCCTTAACTAAAGATGTCTTTCTTAAGAGGTTCTTATAGCTAGAAGTATAAGAAGCTCTGCTATTATAAGCAGGGCCTTATACCTCTCCCTCTTCCTTATCCTTATCTAACCTAAAATAAATCCTTAATTATATTAGTACTAGACCCTATATATAAATATACTAAGCCTAAGCGAGGTATACCTTTTAGTATAAATAATATAGAGGGGGTTACTAGAGAGTTTAGCCTTAATATAATTAATAAAACCCGCTCCTTTATTAACTACTCTGCTATATATAGAGAGCGTATTATTGATATAACCCTTAAGAGGGCTTACCTTAATACCCCTATAGGGAACTCTATAAAGCGTAATAGTATTAGAGCTAAGTAAGTAAACTAAGTAGTAGAAGTTTAGTGGGTTATTATATACCCTATAGAGTAGCCCTTCTTTAAGCAAGTCCTCTATATTACTAAGGTAGAGGTAGCCTAGGCAGCCCAGGCTTATTAGGGGAACGTTAGTAAGTATAGCTTATGCTAACTGCTTTGATATAGAGAGAGCGTTGCTAACGACGGCATAGCTGCGAAGGCGTTCGCTAACCTAATTAAATAAGAGGATAAAGATAGTAATAACTTCTAGCGGATAAAGCAGTAATAGAGGCGGTATTTAATAGCAGCGCGGGTAGTACGCGAGAGGAAAAGTTAATAGTTTTATAGTCTATTAAATAATTAAAAACCACGTTATTATTAATATAAAGTTAAAGATTGTGAGGCTATAGGTATATATAAGTACGGCTATAGTTAGGAGAGTTATAATTATATAACTAAAGGCTATATATTGTTAGGAGGCGCGGAGTTAGAAGGTCTGTTGTACTTAAGCAGGTAAAATCACTATGCAGTGGCTAGAGGCCGTAGTACTAATAATAATACTTTCTCGAGGTTCCTTTTTAGAGGCATTAGATATAAAATCCTTAATACTTCTTAAAGGAATTCCTGCGTTATTAGATATATAATCAAAGACTATAAATAGATATTAGTAGGAATAATACTTATAGTAATACTATTAACAATATTGATGATATTAATAATAATAATAATAATAATCATAATCATAATAATCATAATAATAATAATCATAATAATAATAATCATAATAATAATAATCATAATAATAATAATAATAATAATAATAATCATAATAATAATAATCATAATAATAATAATCATAATAATAATAATCATAATAATAATAATCATAATAATAATAATCATAATAATAATAATCATAATAATAATAATCATAATAATAATAATGATAATAATAATAATAACTTACACTTAATTCCATCTGGATCTATCTTCTCTTTTCTAGATGTAGCTATAAATGGATGGTCTTTCTATTGTGTGTTAAACTATTAGAGCTCTAGAATCTAGCCGCTTTAGTTATAATTCTTTTATTACAACCCTTTGTCTTATAGCTTAATTCAATTTCTCTTTCTCTACTTAGATTTATAGGTAATAGTTTATAAGTAAATAAATTATTAACTATAGGATATTGTTTAGTTCCTTTAAATATCCATTCAGGTGAATCTTCTATTTTATAAGCATAAGCATATTTCCTTTTAGTACTATTAATAGATATTCAAGCTTGCTAGAAGGTTCAGCGAGGGCGTTGTTATCCAGGCCACGAGAGCCTCAGTAGCCCGTTCGGCTCCGATATAATTAGCCCTAGTGCAGCGCGCGTCCGACTTTATATAAGGGTTTACTTATAAGTAATAGGAATATATAGGGTTCCTATATTATTTTCTTTAACTAATAGAAGGTAGAAGTTAAAATACCTATATATTATTTCCTAAATTATACCTATGAACTAGGTGAATTTATTATAGTCTTCTTGCAAAGGGGCTGCGGCGTAATTCCGAACTTAATAGGTATTTAAAAAGAGTTTATATTAGAAGTACTAGGTTAAGAATGAGACGAATCGCTAGGTATTAAGGATTCGCTAGAGCCAGAAGCTACGTTTCATATTATTATTAGTATAGCGTTTTAATATTCATTTTATAGTAGGTATATACTTATAGGTTATTGAGCTCGGAATTACGCCGCAGCCCCTTCGCAAAAAGACTATAATAAATTCACCTAGTTCACAGGCATATTTCGGGAAATATTATATAGGTATTCTAACCTATACCCTCTACTAGTTAAGGAAAATAATATAAGAACCTTATATATTCCTACTACTTATAAGTAAACCCTCTAAATATTACTATATAAAGTTAGACGCGCGCTATACCGGGGCTAATTATATCAGAGCTAAACGGGCTACTAAGGCTCTTATAGTAATACCCTCGCTAAACTTTCTAGTAAGGTGCTATAAAAGCTACTATATGAGATAACTCCTTAACCTAAAAGGTCAACCTTCTAGTAAGGTACTAAAGGTAAAAGCTACTATATAAGATAACTCCTTAACCCAAAAGGTTAACCTTTTAGTAAGGTATTATAAATACTACTATATAAGAGGTAACTCCTTAACTAAAGAGGTCTTTCCTAAGAGGTTCTTATAGCTAGAAGTATAAGAAGCTCTGCTACTATAAGCAGGGCCTTATAACTCTCCCTCTTCCTTATCCTTATCCCTATAACCGACGATAAATCCTTACTTATAGGTTATAACTAAAAGGAATAATAGAAATACTAAGGGTAGTAACAGGAGTACATAAAGTATTGAAGTATGTAGTATTTAATAAATATATTATTTACTATACTTTAAGGAATATATTAACTATTCCAATTTCGCATAATATAATTAAAATAATAAAAAGGGAGTAATTATAAAGAAAACTACCGCTATACTTTTACTTTTTGGTTTCTAGTATATAAGTAAAATATAGCTTTATTTATATATAATACTATATAGTATAGTATAGTATAGTATAGTATAGTATTATACATATTTAAAATAGTAGTATATATAAACTATTATCTTTATTATTTTATAACTTACTTTAGCTTCTTTTTCTAAAGATATTTTCAACTTATAACCTATATATCATCAAGAATATAACTATGTTACACTTTATATAACTACTATGTTTTACGTTCGGAATTACGGCCTCTGGCCACTGCATAGTGATTTTACCTGCTTAAGTGCAATAGACCTTCTAACTCCGCGCCTCCTGACAATACATAGCATTCGGTTACGTGATCTTGCTAACTACCTTTCCTAACCATAGCTACACTTATATATACCCTACTAAATAGCCTCACGATCTTTAACTTTATATTAATAATAACGTAGTTTTTAATTATTTAATAGACTATAAAACTATCGATTTTTCCCCTCGCGCACTACCTATGCTACTAATACTACCTCTATTACTACTTTATCCGCTAGAAGTTATTACTATCTTTATTATGCTATCGTTAGTAACGCTCTCTCTATATTAAAGCCGTGGCGTAAGCTATACTTATTAATATTCCCCTAAGGGGCCTAGGCTAGTTAAGGAAAATAATATAAGAACTCTATACGTTCCTATTACTTATAAGTAAACCCTCTAAATATTACTATATAAAGTTAGATACGCGCTATACTAGGGCTAATTATATCGGAGCTAAACGGGCTACTAAGGCTCTTATAGCCTAGAAGAGCTATTATATAAGATAGCTCCTTAACCTAAAATATCGACCTTCTAGTAAGATATTATAAATACTATTATATAAGAGGTAACTCCTTAACTAAAGAGGTCTTTTCTAAGACGTCCTTATAGCTAGAAGTATAAGAAGCTTTACTATAAGTAGGGCCTTATACCTCTCCCTCTTCCTTATCCTTATCCCTAACTATGTTAGTACTTTACCTTTTATATAAATATACTAAGCTTAAGCGAGGTATACCCTTTAGTATAAATAATATAAAGAAGATTAATAGAGATTTTAGCCTTAATATAATTAATTAAACCCGCTCCTTTATTAACTACTCTACTATATATAGAGACTATATTATTAATATAACCCTTAAGAGGGCTTACTTTAATACCCCTATAAGAGACTCTATAAGGTATAATAGTATTAGAGCTAAGTAAGTAAACTTAGTAATAGAAGTTTAGCGGGTTATTATATACCCTATAGAGTAGCTCTTCTTTAAGTAGGTCCTCTATATTACTAAGGCAGAGGTAGCCTAGGTAGCTTAGGCGAATATTAGTTAGTACGGGCTTGCGCTAATTATAATATAGAGAGAGCGTTACTAACGACGGCATAGCTACGAAGGCGTTAGCTAACCCGATCGAATAAGAGGACTATAAAGATAGTAACGACCTCTAGCAGATAAAGCAGTAATAGAGGCGGTATTTAATAGTAGCGCAGGTATATAAGAGGATAAGTTAATAGTTTTATAGTTTAAATAATTAAAACCTACGTTATTAGTAATATAAAGTTAAAGATCGTGAAGCTATTAATAGGTATATATAAGTATCGCTATAGTTAGGAAAGGATTACGTAACCGAAGGCTGTATATTATTAGGAGGCGCGGAGTTAGAAGGTCTATTGCACTTAAGCAGGTAAAATCACTATGCAGTGGCCAGAGGCCAACTACTATGTTTTATTTATATTACTTTATAATATAAAATAGATCCCGGCACTATCTATAAGTATAATTAATATAAAGATAACTTATATAATTAACCTACAGGTAAATATTGTGAAGGAGCGGGCCCCGCTGGGCGTGGTGCTGCGGCCAATAGCATCTCAGACTTTAGCGCATGCGAGCGCGCGCGCGCACGCAGAGGCGCTATTAATTGAGCCAAAAGGTACGTAACAACAAGCTGACCACTTGTTGCTTGGCTGCACTTAAGTGCTTGGGATAGCGCGCGCCGCGCGCGCCCTATGAACCGGGCATAGCCCGTAATAAATATCTACTAATCTATCAAGTTACTAGCTATGCTACGTCTTAAGTTACTATATAATACTCTTAATAAAAATATAATATTACTTACTAATATTATATATATTTATTCAGATTTAAATATTGACTGCGATATATATATTCAAAATACCTTAGAACGTTGACTATAACCTAAGACTATTCTATTACTGGAAATAAATAGATTATTCATTATATACGTAATACTATCCAACATAAGATTTAGTTATATCATAAGTGTAATAATATTTCGAATAGATAATAGTAATTATAATACTGTTTATGAGAAAGGGGTATTTAATACTATTATTTTAAATACTCAAGAAGCAGTATCCTGTATTACTACTCTAAAGTATATTAATAAGAATAGTAATTATTATACTTCTTAAGTAGTAATAATGATATCAATAATAAAGTAAGGATAATAACTATTACTATGTATTTATAATATTTTATACTAACTATATAATAGTTTAACTTTCTCAATAGTCTTATTGCGTTTGTTCTATCTTATATTAGTAATAGTATTAATGGGATTATATTGCCTGTGGATAATATAAGTAATGGAGAAGATTCTAATTATTTCTCTACTATATTAAAGTTTTGAGAAGATAAATTATTGTATACATTTCTATATATTGATTATTAAATACTCTTCATTAGTTAATAGGTATTAGTTATTAACTCAATAGTTCTTAATATATTAATATTGCCATTATAGCTGATGAGGTTTGATTATAATTAATATGTAATGGAAGCTATAATAAGGGTTATAAAAAGAGTTATAATAAGAGTTATAACAAGAGTAATAATAAGATTTATAATAAGGGGTATGATAAGGGATATAGTAAGGGGTATACTAAGCGTTATAATATATAAATGATAAATACTAATTTCAAATTAGATTTAAGCACTTTTTTTATTTTAAATCTTTATAACTACCTAAATCTAATAATACCTTAAAGCTACCATTAAAGCAAATAAAGCAAAAGATATATAAAGTAATAATATCTTATTAGCCAAGGCGCTTACAAATCCTTTTATTTTTTCTACCCTAGATACGACGCCTATTTGAGCCCTTCTGCGTTCTATAGCTCTATTTGTAGCAGTTGTAAGTATAGGGTAGTACCTCCTATAGTCAATATTAATATAAGACTAACCAAATAACTAATAAAAGCTATACGTATAGTTAAATCTATACTACTAATACTGTAGTTCTTAAAGAGCGCTAAGGTTAAGGTCGAGGTATAGGCTCTCTAGAAGGGCTTATAGAGCCTTCTAGGTGAAATAAAGCTATGAGAGGGCTATAAGGCCCTATAAATCAGTAGGCTTAGTGGGTTAAGGGCCTAAGTTAGGCGGCATTTCCGTGTTAATTAAGGATTTAAAGTGAGATAACTAAGCAGGTAAAAACAAGGCTTTAGGATTTAAATCAAGGTAATTAATTTTAGAAAAATCGTTTTTAGCTAGGACCTCGGAGGGTAAGTCTATATTACTAAAAGGGGTAAGTTATAGGTCTAAGGGGCCATTTTACTCAATAGGATAAGCTATATCTAGCGTAAGAAGGAAGTTAAGAAAAGAATAATCAATTAGTAAATAAGCTTAGTTTTGAAGCTAGCTTAAGGGGAGGGTAGGGGTAGAAGTAGTATCATTAGATTGTATTTATTTCAAAGATAATAGTGGTAGATTCTAAGTATTTCTAAAATACTATTAGATTTATTATTAAATTTGAAACAGAAGTAAGTAACTTAAGAGGAGTATATATACCTTTAAGAAGTCTAGTAAATCGGTATATTTACTAGGCTCTCGGAAGATAGTAGATTCCGAGTTTTTACGAAACTCTTATTTATAAGCTATATTATAAAATTTATTCAAATTAGAAATCAAATAGATAAGGATTAATGAAATATTTAGTTTACCCTACTTACCCCTCACTATATATAGTTATATTCAGGTTCGGTCTGTAGCCTACTAGGCATAGGTACGCTCGTAAGTACGAAATAAAGCTGGGTTTAACCTCGGAAACTTAATATAGTAATACTATATTAATATATATAATATAATAATAGCTAAACTATATTGATAACTTACAGCTATTATTATGTTATATGTTTCTCCTTATATTATATAAGCTTATAGTAATATTAATAATTAATGTATAAATATTTACATTATCTATATTTAGTTCTTTATTAAATTAATAAAAGGAGTATTTATCTCGGACATATCTTATATTTTACTAAGTACTAGAGCATTATATATAATGTACGTAATTTACTTACTTTGTAATATTAAAAGGTATTAATTAAATAAAGTCTATAGTATTACTTTATATTAATTAAAGCTACCTATCTATTTATATATATATACTTTTATTTATATTACTCTCTTTAGGCTTTTAGAGCTCTGACTGGTTTTAATCTTGAAATTATCTTTCTTTTATATTCTTTATAGTAAATAGTTCTCCTTTCTAGCTTAATACATTCAGTATAAACTAAATAGAATATATACAATTATATATATAAATCTAGTATTACTAATCTATATAGCTAGTTTAAAATATTATAAAGCGTATAAATATAAATATGTACATCTTTATTAAGTTCGGAATTACGCCCTAGCCCCTTCGCAAGAATACTATAATAGATTCACCTAGTTTATAGGTATAATTTAGGAAATACTATATAGGTATTTTAACTTATACCCTCTACTATTTAAGGAAAATAATATAGGAATCCTATAAATTCCTATTGTTTATAAGTAAACCTTTATACAAAGTTATATATATGCTATACTAGGGCTAATTATATTAGAGCTAAATAGGCTACTAAGGCTCTTATAGCCTCGAAACGCCCTCGCTAAACCTTCTAATAAGGTAAAAGCTACTATATAAGATAAGTCCTTAACCTAAAGGTTTACCTTCTAATAAAGTACTAAAGGTGCTATAAAAGCTATTATATAAGATAACTTCTTAACCTAAAAGGTTAACCTTCTAGTAAGGTATTATGAATACTATTATATAAGAGGTAACTCCTTAACTAAAGAGGTCTTTCCTAAGAGGTTCTTATAGCTAGAAGTATAAGAGGCTTCCTAAGTAGGGCTTTATACCTCTCTCTCTTTTTTTTTCTTATCCCTATAACTTATAATAAATCCTTAATTATATTAGTATTAAATCTTATATATGGATATACTAAGCATAAGTAATGTATACCTTTTAATATAAATAATATAAATAACATAAAGGGGATTACTAGAAAGTTTAGCCTTAATATAATTAATAAAACCTACTCCTTTATTAACTACTCTACTATATATAGAGAGTATATTATTAATATAGCCCTTAAGAGGGCTTACTTTAATACCCCTATAGGGGACTCTATAAGGTATAATAATATTAAAGCTAAATAAGTAAACTTAGTAGTAGAGGTTTAGTAGGTTATTTTATACCTTCTAGAGTAGCCCTTCTTTAAGTAGGTCCTCTATATTACTAAGGCAGAGGTAGCCTAGGCAACCTAGGCCTGTTAGGGGGACGTTAGTAAGTATAGCTTACGCTAATTAATAGGAAGAGCGTTGCTAATAATAGTATAGCTATAAAGATAGTAATAACTAGCGGACGAAGCAGTAATAGAGGCGGTATTTAATAGTAGTGCAGGTAGTATACGAGAGGAAAGGTTAATAGTTTTATAGTTTAAATAATTAAAAACTACGTTATTATTAATATAAAGTTAAAAGTCGTGAGGCTATCTAGTATAATAAGCACGTAGAAGTGTAGCTATAGTTAGGAAAGTTATAATCACGTAACTAAAGGCTATGTATTATTAGGGGGCGCGGAGTTTGAAGGTCTATTATACTTAAGCTGGTAAAATCACTATGCAGTAGCTAGAGGCTATATGTATTTATATTATAATACAAATATATATATTCTGAAGCCTTTTCTAATATATTATAAATACGTATTTGTATTGATATTTGTATTATGTATTTCGTCTTTATATTCTGTATTTGTATTTTGTATTTGTATTGCATTTTGTATTTTCTAGAAAATACTCTACTTCCTATACCTAATACGTTATTACATATCAATTTATAAAAACATATATTCAAAACTACTTTTATAAACCTTAAGAAGAAAGTTATTTTAAGGGTTTTGAAGAGGAACTAAGAGCTATACTAAATAGAACTTAAGCTTTTATTGTAAAGCTAATAAGTAGCTTCAGAATTTCTACTATTAGGTCTATTAAGCTAAAGTTAACTTTTTATAAGTGTGGTAAATAACTTAATAGTATTAAGCTATATTAAGATTTCTATCAATAAGTCTATTAAGCTAAATTTATTACTATACTATAGCTATATCCTATATATTACTATTATTTACCGCCTAGCTATATATATAAACCGCTCCCGCGCGCCTATACGTATAGCCTCCTAGTTAGATATGAATTATCTATAACCTAATATATTACCTCTTATTCCTATAATATATAGTAGTATAACTATACTTACTTCGATCCTTAAGGCCGATATAGTTAATTACATAATAGCGAATAATTATAATAAGTAAATAAGCTACTTCTTTTTTTAGAGACTAATTAATACTAATACGCTATCTCTAGCGCTTAACTATACCGCTGTTAATATACGCGCACTAGCAGAGTTCTTTATAACTTCGAGAGATCCCGCGAGGGATCACTAATACTAATACTAACGCTACTAATACTAACGCTCCTAACGCCTATATACGCCTTAGGACCCTTTATAATAGCTATTAATTAAGACCCTTTCGCTAGGCTAGTCTTAGCCTCCGCTCTATTAGAAATATAACGCTACTAACTTTCGTAATAGGAACGCGTTATATTAGTATATATTATAAATAACTATAGTTGATAATATCGCTATTAACTTTATTATACTAACTTCTCTTCTTATAATACCCTCTTTTAGTATATTTATAACCCTTTGCTATATATATCTAAGCTAGGTATATAAGAGAGCTCCTAGCCCTACTCTACGCGAGTTAGTATCCCTCTAGATAGCTCTAATACCCGCTAGATAGATCTAGTTCCCTTTTAAAAGGTTCTAAATCCCCTTATGATAACGCTAAAGTAACTAAGAAGTCCGCGCTACTATTCTTATAGAGTCTTACCCGCGCTACTATCCTTACTAGCTAAGCTACCTCCCTCCTTACTACTCGCCTTTAGCTACTACCCATAGAGCTACGCCGCTTTAAGCTATATATACTAGCGCTCCCGCTACCTCAAAGCGCTCCTATCCCGCTATAAAGGCTACCGCCTCTATTACTTTAAACTACTCTCATACTACTAACGCTCCTAGCTACTTATACGCTATTAGGCTCTAGCTTTAGCTATAATACGCTATACTTATAGTCTTTAGAACTATAGCCCCCCGCGCTATTATAGCGCCTATAATGCTATAACATATATTATATGATAATAAGGAACTTCGATTTTAGGGAATTTAACTATATAAGCTTCGTTCACTATAGGATAGATAAGGACTCTATAAGTAATAAGGGCTCTATAAGTAATAAGAGCTCTATAAGTAATAAGGGCTCTATAAGTAATAAGGGCTCTATAAGTAATAAGGGCTCTATAAGTAATAAGGGCTCTATAAGTAATAAGGAGGACTCTATAAGTAATAGAGAGGGCTCTATAAGTAATAATAATAGGGAAGACTCTCTATCTAAGGGCTCTGAAAATAGTTTAAGTAATATTAACGCTATTAAATATAGCTATAGCTATAATAATAGTATCTATAACCGCGGTATATATAGTAGTAATAATACTACTAGTAATAACTTTATACTAAATATAGCGAGAATAATATAAGCGACTATAAGGCTAGCTATAGCGATAGCTATAGTAATAGCTATGCTAATAGCTATACTAATAGCTATAATAATAATAACTACGCTTTGGAGGGCTATTATAGCGATAGGATAGATAATTATTAACCTATAGATTTACCCCCTTCGCGCTACCTTAAGCGCGCGAAGCTATAGGTTATAGGAATAGGTTATTATTACTCTTCTTTTATAGAGGGGTAGATATTACTATATTATAGTTATATCCTATATACTACTATTAGTTACCGCCTAGCTATATACACAGACCGCTCCCGCGCGCCTACACGTAGAGCCTCCTAGTTAGATATTAATTTTCTATAACCTAATATATTACCTTTTATTCCTATAATAAAATTAGACTTTGTAAAAGTAATATAAATAACCTAGTAATATTAAGCTTAAAGAAGATATAAGACGTACTAGGGAAACTTTAAAGATAATAAACTAAAGGATGACTTCTAAATTAATAAATATAGAAATAAGAAATTGATTTGAAGGATATAAGTAAATAGAAATCTAGAGAATTCAAATACTATTATAATATATTATAAACTAACTTTCAAACCTTACCTTAACCCTCTTTTTTTCTCTTCAAATGCGACGCTATCATCTGCGCTAAGATTAGCATCTGCCGTCTTCTCTAATGCGGCTCGGTCGATTTTGCACGGCTTCGTCGACCCTAGCATTTCGACCCTTCTTAAAGCTATTGTCTCGTTGTTAACGGGTTACTGATCCATCCTCATCTACGCAGCGGGAAGTTGTTGTTCCTAGAAGGTGAAGTAAGGCTCAGGAAACGCATTAGAGCACTACAGGATACTACCTTTCGCGTCTTTTCTGCCATCTATCCAACAGCAGCTTGTCCAAAGCAATCAAGAACGTCCGGTACATGCATGTTGGTACAGAAACGACGCGGTTCGGGGGAGACGTCAGCCAGCATTTCCCAGTTGACTATCCATCGCCGGGCCTGAGCGGATTGCGGCTTCAAGTCTCTGCACAAGAGATCTGCCCTGCCCTATGACCTGCACCCGATTCAAGCCGATAGCAATCAAGATGGTACACAGCGGACGCATATGCGACTCGGCATACGCGTCGAAAGGGCCGTAACGCTGAAACGAGATGAACTCCGCATCTTGGTCTACGATGTTCGGGTCCGGCATGGCCGCATTGGTACTAGTAATATAATCGAGGTACGCGTCTCCCACGGATGCCGAAATGATCCAGAACTCAGTCTTATTTAACGACAGGATGAGCTGCCGGTCCTTGACCTTCTCCTCCTTCTCTGCAAACTCTTTGTAAAGAAACGCGGCCATCTCGGCAGACTCTTCCATGGCGATGTCTTTGATCTTGGCACCTCTCCTAGAGAAGGGCTTGAGCTCGAAAAGCATGTACGGCCTATCGCATCGCGTCAAGATGGGGTTGACGTAAAACGCCCCGTCTGGGCGAGCTTCAAAGCCTGGATCGGGGTGCTTCCCTCGAAAGATGTAACCACGCTCCTCGGGTTTGATCACCAAGAAGCTATCCCACTCCTGCGTGAGGATGTCGCCGTGCAGGGCGTGGAGAAAGGAGTTGAAGAAGCAGGTTGTCTGCACCTCGTACGATGTGCGACCTGCGTCGTTCCGAGGTCGTACCTGCGGCGGAGCAGGGCCAAAGGCGGGGGCATGAGAATTTGCGGTTGCGGCTTTGGAGGGTTCGGCGTCGGCGGCAGTGACAGGTTGCTCTAGCCTTTTCTTAAGCTTCAGTATGTCGTGTTCGGCATCGCTCAAGTCTATCGGCTTGCGGCGGCGTCGTTCCAACACGCCCTTCAGAGGCGTCTCGGGGGAGGCGTTCTTGATGTTGCTGTCTTTGCCGTCGGTATCTGTAATAATGGGCGTCCGCGGGAAGGCGTCATCCGCCGCGCCGTTGGAATCCCGCATGGAAAGGCCGGTGAAGTTGATACTCGACACGTCATGCGGGCCAACGGCATCGAAGAAGCGGACCTTCGGGGTCAAGTCGCGTTCGGTCATGCGTGAAGTAACCTCGGGCCGCAGGTTCCGCCACTGGGAGCGGACGTTGGCATATCCGCCGAGGTCAGGCTGCCGCCGAAAGTCTTGGTTGCGCGACGCTGGAGTCGTGGGCGTCTGGGCATTCGAAGGTCGCGAGCTCGGGTTGCAAATCTCTTTCAGGAACGCATCCAGGTTGGAGGGGGGCAGGTTGCTGTGTCCCCTTTCGTCAATCAGCTGTTTAGCCAGATCCACGTCCCGGTTATCGAGGACACCCATCCGTGAAAGGTCATCTATGGCGTCGGAGGAGACCTTGGCATCGGGCCAAAGAGCCCGGAGCTGGAGGAAGGATTCGTATCGCATCTTGGAGCCCGAGGACCGGGGCATGTCCGAAAGTGTGTTTGCGGCCCTCTGCTTCGCTTCGATAGCGCGTCGCCATTCTTTCCGATTTCGCGGGAGTGACTGCTCCATGCAGCGCACTCGTGATTGTGCTTTTGTTGAAGACGAGTTGGCGATCGTGAACCCTTAACCAGGGTTGAGCTCCATACCTACCATACCCAGTGGAACGCCAATTCAATCAAGAGATGTCTGCAGACATCTTGGATTGATTGCTGTGGAAGACGATGTGGCGCTGTTGCTCGGTGGCTGGGGGCTGCCTAGGGCGGAGTGGACGTCAGTGGACGGGAGGCGTCAGGTTTCAGAGCGGGGGCCTTAAAATGAAATTGGAAGATGCCTGCAGACATGATTGGTTCGGAAGATGCTGTGGCGCTGCTGCTCCGTGGCACCTGCGCTTGCTGGGAGTGGGTCCAAACCCGATGTCTGCAGACGTCTGAATTTAATTGGCTAGTGGATGGACTCTATGGCTAAAAATTGTTAGTGCACTACTCCCCTGAGCAGCTGTCTGGAATTAGCAGTGACAGAGTGGGCTTTGAATGTTGCTCAGCAACCAATAAAGTGTGCACAGCCTAATGTTAACAAAGCTACACGCGTGAATGGGACCCAGCATCGCGCATCATCCTTCACCATCCCTTTGACTTCCCTTCGACATTTGTGCAATTCCCGAACAACATGGCAACTGGACCGCATACTCACGACGATGCTGGCAGCACCTCTACAATAGCTGCCAAGGCTGCTTCCTGCTTCTTCAAAGCCCTCCAAGAAGTCCTTGACACCGATCTCGACACATTCTCCAAGGACGAGCTTCCGCGCTACGTCAACAAGGTAGCAGCACATCAAGCTGACTCCAATCCTGTGGCACCGCTCAATCCACTTCTTGGTTTTGCAGTTCAGTCATCAGTTGCTCAGCAGGAGATTTTCCACCATCAGAAGATGACGACCAACTTCCTGAAGCCTCCATCCTTTCCGACCATTAGCGAAAACCCGAGACTCGGCTTTACCTCGAACGACTGGGCCGTCTTGTTCAGAGACATCCAGTCCTGCCTCTGTCAAGACACTCGCGATGCCGATTCGGAGCCCGATTGCGCGCACGACCCCGAGACCGATGTCGAGCTGCTCCCGTCTTCTCTTCGTCACCCGCATACCGACGATGCATGGCAGCAACTGCTATACTCCGGCGAACAAGCATACCCCGAGGAGTGGCGAATGCTCTGGCGCATGGTCAATATACTCGAGGCTGGTGACATGGTGAACTGCATAGTAGCCGACACGGCTGATGCGATGCCCGGGACAACGCTTCGCAGCGAGCTCGTGTGTCTTCTCGGCCTCATGTGCCGACAGCTTTCCCGCCTCGACGACGCTCGTCTTGACAACCCAGACGATTGGAAGATTGCTGTAAGTCGTTGCTCCGATCCGTTCGCCAGCTGGAGGTCTGGATCTGAACTAATCTTTGCTTCTCTAGGTGGTCATGACGACGTTCACGCCCAGCTCGGTCCGAGTGCACGAAGCCACCCTCGCAAACGACGGTTCGTCATCCCGAATCCTCATCAGCAAGCCTTATGAGGAGCGAACGGAACACATTACGACGTCGGAAGACTTGCTTCTGTCTTGGATTGGTGCCGCGCCTACCGACCGCGCTGCCCACGGTGGCGCTGTCCAGGACGGTTGGTACGAGCGCAGCGACAGCAAATCGCCCGTGGCCGGGACGTCCGCGGCGTCTATTTCGTCCGGTCCACCTTCTCATTCTACCATGTCGTCTCGGCAGACCACACCGGAGCGGGCTAATGCTTGACATATCACCTGGAGGACGAGCGATGTTTGCGGCTGTTGTAGGGGCCATGGGCGTAGGCCGCGGTGCACACAAAGATACCCAGGTTGGAGGAAGGCTTCGTTTTGACAATCGTGCTGTTGCACGACATCATGGCGTTTTGGATTACATTTGGATGGCGTTTGGAACCGCACTATGAACGCTGGACACGCAGGCAGGTACGACGTGACGAAGGTTGGGACTGCTACGGTGGGATGGGGGGGTGTAGTACTGTAAGTACTAAATGACCAGAGTTATTTACTGAACGGACCTTTTCGGAAACAACCCAGCCTTTTCCATCTTTCCTCCCCCCACAACCAACACGCGACCGTTACACTTTTGCTTTTCCACATTCATCATTACCAACGCCTCCGAGCAATCAATTAACCAACATCATATTTTTCTATCGACGCAGGTAGAACGGGCCGCAGCCCTGAGTCCAAAGCCACTCATCCCCTGCGACGCCTCTTGCACCTCCCTTCAAACGCAAACACCTCCAGTTATAGCGCAGCTTCTGCGAGGCACTAACATAGAGCTACTGCATCTCATCGCTCGTATATCCTCTTATCCGCTGCCGAGGCGTCAGCTAGCCCAATCGAATAAGAGGACGAGCGGACGACGAAGCGGTAATAGAGGCAGTATCAGCAGCGCGGGTAATACGCAAGAGGATAAGTCGATAGTAGTCTATAGTAAATAATTAAAAATCATATTATTATTAAAGTATGAAGTTAAAGATTATAAGGCTATAGGTATATATAAGGGCGGCTATAATTAGGAGAAGTAGTTGGTAATTATAATTATATAACTAAAGGCTATATATATTATTAGAAGGCAAGTAGTTAGAAGGTCCGTTATACTTATATAAGTGGCCTCTAGCCACTATATAGTGATTTTACCTACTTAAGTGCAACAGACCTTCTAACTCCGCGCCTCCTAATAATATATAGCCTTCGGTCATATAATTATAACTCTCCTAACTATAGCTATACTTATACGTGCCTATAGCCTCACGATCTTTAACTTTATATTAATAATAACATAGTTTTTAATTATTTAAACTATAAAACTATTAAGTTTTCCTCTTGCGCACTACCCGCGCTGCTAATACCGCCTCTATTACCGCTTCGTCCGCTAGAAGTCGTTACTATCTTTAGCTCTCTATATATGGCGGAGTGGTTAATAAAGGAGCGGGTTTTATCGATCGCATTAAGGCTAAACTCTCTAGCGATCCCCTCCGCGTTATTTATACTAAAGGGCGTGCCTCGCTTAGGCTTAGCGTATTTATATATAGGGTCTAGTACTAATATAGTTAAGGATTTATTATAGGTTAGATAAGGATAAGGATAAGGGAGAGGTATAAGGCCCTGCTTATAGTAGCAGAGCTTCTTATACTTCTAGCTATAAGAACCTCTTAGGAAAGACCTCTCTAGTTAAGGAGTTACCTCTTATATAATAGTATTTATAGTACCTTTAGTATCTTACTAGAAGGTTAACTTTTTAAGTTAAGGAGTTATCTTATATAGTAGCTTTTATAGCACCTTGCTAGAAGGTTTAGCGAGGGCGTTTCTAGGCTATAAGAGCCTTAGTAGCCCGTTTAGCTCTAATATAATTAGCCCTAGTGCGGCGCGTATCTAACTTTATATGAGGGTTTGCTTGCGAGTAGTAGGAATATATAGGGTTCCTATATTATTTTCCTTAACTAGTAGAGGGTATAAGTTAAATACCTATATAGTATTTCCCAAATTATACCTGCGAACTAGGTGAATTTATTATAGTCTTTTTGCAAAGGGGCTGCGGCGTAATTCCGAGCTTAATACTTATGTAAGTAAAATCACTATATAGTAGCTAGAGGCTTATAATATATTCTATAAACCCATTAGGTTTATATATATAAGTAGCTATAGCATTATATTTTATATTACTTTTAAGGTATTTATTCTTAACGGGTTTATATTAAATTAAATACCTCTATTAGTACTACACTCCTTAATCTTACGGATAATAGTCTTATATTATTCTGTTATCGTTAATAAAAGATAAATAGACGTCTAATTTCCTTTTAGTTTTTAATAACTTACTAAAGGTAAAATGAATCTTTATATTAATAAAAATAATAAATATCTATAGTTATTATAGGTTTGAGGTGTTATAGTAGTATATATATCGGCAGCTACCTTTCATAAACAAGGATAGTTCTTTAACCTATTCTGAGATATCTTATTTACTTTATTATTAAGTTTGCCTAGAATATGGGCTTTATAAGTAATATCCTTTATAGTAGATATATTATCTTTAATAATTTTATCTTTATATAGTTACTTAACTACTTATATACTAATATACCCTGAGCTTATATATACTATAATAAAGCTTTTTCCTCTATTATTATAGCTTTCGAAGACGTTTTATTAGATACGTTTTCTTCTTCTTTATCTAATTTATTCTTATTCTTTGAATTGAATTTATCCTATTAATCATATAAAGTATTAGTTAAAGAGAAGGATATATCTTTTAATACTTTAGTATTAAAGTAATATAAATAAATCTTTTTACCCTCATTAACTAATAATATATTAATAGTTATATAATATAATAAGCAAGTGCTATTTTAAAGTATACAAGTAAGACCTTATTTATTTAGTTGGGATTAACTTGATAAATTAATACCTAAAGTAAGTATATAAAAAGGCTATATAAGATAAATTAGTTATTATTTAGCAGCTATAGTATAATATCTCTAGCTAATTTAGATATAAGGGTATTTGGTTTACATCACTTAATTAACTGATTTATGTTATAAGTCTTATGAAAAGTATTCTTGATTATTAGTAAATTATATTCTAACATGTATATTAAGATAGAATATGATAGTATTTAGAATATCATTTAGTATACCCTTACTATTCCGTATCATATACTAAATTATATAAGCTATAAAAGGTTTAGTATACTTATAGTTACTATAGAGAAGTATCATAATTATATTTCATAATTTAATTTGTTTTTTATCTATGATGATATCTATATTTAGATTTGCCGTTAAGGGTACTTATATAATATTAAACTCTTTAGCTTTAAAAGTACTTCATAGCTCTATACCTCTTCCTAATTCTTATTCTTTAACGAAGAGAGTATTATTATTAGTCTTTTTAAGAGTTAATTCAAAAGTACTAGATTCTTTTCTTTTTATTATTCTTCTTCTTTTTCATTTTTCATAAGGTATTAAAAGCTTGATTTTACTCTTTTAGAGGCTTGTCTACATATTAGGAAACGTAGTTATCTTCTATATAACCTAGGTTTTCATATTTTTTATAGAATATATTAGCACGGCCATATGGGTTAAAAGAGACGTAGAAAAATCGCTAATATAATAGAGATAGATTTCGGGTAGCGAAGAATATACTATAGTAACCTTTCTAGTTTATTTTATAACTTATGTATATAGAAGGGAAAATATAGATATTAGTAAGTATATATTGTATAGATAAATAGTATATCTAAAGCATTAAAAAGCTAGGGGAAAAGGTAGGTATAAGTAGGTAGTAGTTTTGCTAAAGCCTCTTAGAGGCTTGAGCGCGCTCTATTATATATATAGTAGCGTGAAAATTAGTATAGTTTTAGTTATGCGCATATTAGCGCTTTACTATATACAGAGTACTTCCAAGATACATAATATAGAAATATAAATACATATATGTATATCTTTATAGTATAGGGGTCGAATACATTATATATAGTTATATTTATGTTTTAGAATTTTCTAATATATTATAAATATAAGATTATATATATATATATATTATATTCGGAATTACGCCGCAGCTCCTTTCCAGAAAGACTATAATAAATTCACCTAGTTTATAGGTATAATTTAGGAAATACTATATAGGTATTTTAACATATACCATCTACTAGTTAAGGAAAATAATATAAGAACCCTATATATTCCTACTCAGAAGCAAACCATCTAAATATTATAAAGTTAGATATACGCTATACTAGGGCTAATTATATTAGAGCTAAATAAGCTATTAAGGCTCTTATAGCTTAGAGACGCCCTTACTAAACCTTCTAATAAGAGAAGGGCTAGTATATAAGATAGCTCCTTAACTTAAAAGGTCGACCTTGTAGTAAGATATTAAAAGTAGAAGCTATTATATAAGATAACTCCTTAACCTAAAAGGTTAACTTTCTAGTAAGGTATTATAAATATTGTTATATAAGAGATAACTCCTTAACTAAAGAGGTCTTCCCTAAGAGTTTCTTATAGCTAGAAGTATAAGAAGCTCTATAAGTAGGGCCTTATACCTCTCCCTCTTCCTTATTCCTATAACCTATAATAAATCCTTAACAATACTAATACTAGACCCTATATATAAAACTACTAAGCTTATATAAGGTATACCCTTTAATACTAATAGTGTAGAAGAGCTTATTAGAGAGTTTAATATTAATATAATTAATAAAGCCTCCTTCTTTCTTAACTACTCTATTATATATAGAGAGTATATTATTAGTATAGCCCTTATAAGGGCTCTCCTTAATACTCTACGGGACCCTATAAGGTATAATGATATTAAAGTTAAGTAAGCTAACTTAGTAGTAGAAGCTAAGTAGGTTATTATATACTATATAGAGTAGCCCTTCTTCGAGCAGGTCCTCTGCACTATTAAGATAGAGGTAGCCTAGGCCCCTTAGGGCTTAAATATTAGTAAGTATAGCTTATACTAAATAGAGAGAGCGTTGCCAATAATAGTATAGCTACTATAAAGGCGTTAGCTAACCTAATTAAATAAGAGGACTAGCGGGCAAAGCGGTAATAGAGGTAGTATTTAATAGTAGCACGGGTAGTACGCGAGGAATGCGCGAGAGGATAAGTTAATAGTTTCTTAGTTTAAACAATTAAAAACTACGTTATTATCAATATAAAGTTAAAGATCGTGAGGCTATCTAGTATAATAAGCACGTATAAGTGCGGGAATAGTTAGGAAAGGTAGTTAGAAAGATCACGTAACTAAAGGCTATATATTATTAGGAGGCGCGGAGTTAGAAGGTCTATTGCACTTAGGTAGGTAAAATCACTATGCAGTGGCGAGAAGCCATATATATATATATATATATATATTTACTTTTATATTATAATACCAGGGAGCGCTAGCTATAGCTAGCACTAAGGAGAGACCTTCTATTAGTAACGTTTGCTATATATAGAATAGGTCTAATTAGTAATACCTTATATTCTATACTATATAATTTAATATTCTATGACTAATTATAGCTTTAAGGCATATATAAGGGCTTATTATTTACTTAAAGAAGTAATTCCTTTATTAGACTTTATAATATAGTTAATTATTAGATATTAGGTATTATATAAAGGAATAGGATAAGAAAGAGAGGTCTATAAGGAAAGAATAGCTAGAGTAAGTAGAATAAGCTATAAGTACTAATAGCGTATTTTTAAAAATATATTATTAATGAAAGTTATTAAGGGATATAGGGGGGGGAGAAATAACTTCATAAAAATAGGAAAGTATAAGGTAGAGAAAGGACTAAATATAACTATAGAATTACAACAAATAGATAGCTCTTCTAGTAGGATATTAATTATAATATCTAGTATTTAATATAAGCGAATAGTATAGGAATATCTTTATATAGTAGTCTCCTCTCAATATACTATCTTTATATACCTCCTGCTCTTATTAGAAGTATATATACTAATAGAGATAATAAGAGATAGGGGGTAAGTATATTATAAGCTAGACTAAGGAGTAGCTATTTACCTTTGTAGCTTATATACTACTTGAAATCTATATATACCTTATAAAGAAGATAAGAAGGGGAGCCCTTAAACCTAAAAGGTAATCCTTAATAATAAGAGCTTTATATTATATTTAAAAGTTTTATTTACTAGGTCTAGTTATAGCTAACTCTATCCAACCTTAATAAGGGTATAAATATACTAGTAAGTACCCGTTCCTACTAATAAGTGCCTAATTCTAACTAGCTACTAGCTCCTGCTCTTATGAGAAGCAAATATATTAATAGAGATAATAGGAAATAGGAGGTAAATATATTATAAGCTATACTAATAAGTAGCTTTTTATTTTTATTACTTATATACTACTTAAGATCTAAAGATACCTTATAAAGAAAATAAGTAAGGAGGCCCTTTATAGCTTTAAAGGAGTTCTTAATCATAAGGGCGTAGATATACTAGGAAGTAGCTATTGGATTTATAGCGGGGATAACTACTAAATAGGTAAATAGTATAGTAGTCTCTATATATAGTAGCTTTCTTTCAATATGTAGTTTTTATATACCTCCCGCTCTTATTAGAGGTATATATACTAAGAAAGATAATAAAGGATAGGAGATAAGTATACTATAGGCTATATTAATAAGAGGCGTTTTACTTTTAAGGCTTATATACTCCTTAAAATCTATAGGTCTTTTATAAGAAAGATAAGTAAGGAGGCCCTTTATAGCTTAAAGGTAGTCCTTAATAATAAGGGCTAGCTTATATACTACTTAAGATCTATCGGTACCTTATAAAGAAGATAAGTAAGGATAGCCTCTAAAGCTTAATAGTAATCCTTAATAATAAGGGCTTTAAATTATATTTTAAAGTTTCATCTGCTAAGTCTAGTTATAGCTAACTCTATCTAACCTTAATAAGGGTATAAATATACTAGTAACTACCTATTCCTACTAGTAAGTGCTCGTTCCTACTAGCTACTAGCTAGAGCCCTATTATATATATAGGGGCCCCTAATAAGAGCTACTTGATAGAAAGGAGCTATATAGACCTATATATATATCTAGACCGAGGACGAATTAGCTTAATTCTTTAAAGGTCTAATTAGATTCGAGCTTTTAATATATAGGGGTTAATAGTAGTAAGAGAGAGTCTTTTTCTTTGGTAGGCCTAGCTTCTTAAAAGGTAAATATTAACCTTCCTAACGGAAGGTATATATATATAGATATTGGATATTATAGTATTTAATATTATATTCCAGCTATTACATATTATATATAATACTGTAGTTTTCTTATACCTTATATATTATAAGATATCTGTATATAACTATGTATATCCTATAAGGTCTTTCTTACTGCTTTATGTTTAGTATATATATCGCATAAAATACCTTATAAGTAAACAAGTAACTATTCTTTTATATATAAATCAATATAATAGGTAGATAAAGGTTATAACTTAGTAATATATGTACTAGTAGTCATATACGATATATTATATACTATAGGAAATAGAGTAAAGGTTATTACTTTACTACTATGTCTTTAGAGTAATATATCTCTATAAGTATATGGGATATAGTAAAATAAAGTATATATTTGGATTACGCTCCAAGCTCGGCGCTAAATGCTTTACCTCCCGAGGCTTTATAACTAGGGTTAATATATTCTAAATATATTAGAAAGGTTAAGCTTAAGGTTTATACCTATAACAAGGTAAAGCAAAGTGAAATAAGGCGAAATAAAACGCTATATCTAAGCGTTTCTATCTGTATATATAGATAATAAAGGGCGCCTAAGCGTCTAAGAGGCTTTAGCGAAACTACTACCTACTTATACTTACCTTTTCCGCTAGCCTTTAAACGCTTTAGATATAGTATTTATCTATAAGATATATACTTATTAATATCTATAATTTTTCCTCTATTCTTATAAGGTATATAATAAATAAGAAAGATTACTCTAGGATATTATTTATTACTTAAAATCTCTCTCAATTATACTAGCAATTCTTTAACCTCTCTTTTAACCTTTATAGCCGTGCTAATAGTTTATAAGTTTAGCTTATAGGCTCCCTTAAGAACAACTCCTCCCTCTATATATATATTTCTATTCCTTTCAAGGATATTATTCATATAAGAGAATAACTCTTTACTACCTACGCTAAAACTAAAATCCTATAATTAATATTAATATTCTTCAATTCGAATAAGCTATTTTAATAATTTATTATAACACCCGAGTTATTACATTACTAGGATTACTTAATGGAGTAACCTGCACTTAAAATTACTAATTATTTATATAATAAAGCCTCCTCCGATTACCTTTATAACGCCCCGCGTCTTCTTAACCAGCTTGGGCTAGCTAAGAGGGATAAACGAAGCTAACGAAGGTACTAAGTACCGCTAAGTCCTATAAATACCCCTAAATTAAATAAAAGCGACTTTCTAATTTAATATTCTTATTAAATCGATTTCGAATGGTCGTTGAAGCGAATAAAAGATAGAAGAATATATATAGAAATGAGTATAAAAAGAAGAAAGTATATTAGCTTTGTACTATTTATATTGTTATAAAATAAAAATATAGTAAGAGGAGTTTACTACGTTTACTTAGGATAGTTATTCTTTCAAGATATTAATCTAGTATTAATTAAGAAAACCTCTCTGTTATATATTAATATAAACTAATCTAAATTCTACTTTAAAGGTACTCTTAATGTATTACCTTAATATTATCAAGGATTACGTTTATAATAAGGTTGAATACTATTTATATGAAGCAATAGTTTATAAGATACTATTTAAATTAGTTATTATACTATAGGTATCTCTAAAGTAACTATCTAGAAGTTAACTAGTAGTAGATTTAAATATTATACTTAACCTCCTACTAGGATAGGATAAGATAGACTTAGCTATATAATGTTTAAAAAGTCCCCTAAGCGTAATAAGAGGATTATAGAGTAGAGCATAGAGGAGAGGAGCGTAGTAAATCTTAATCTTATTCATATTATTATTATTAATATCTTAATAATCTTGTACCTCGTTGTTTAGTATTTTTCTTAGTAACTTATACCTAATTTAGATAATCTCTTTTAATTAGATTTAGACATTACTTTATATATCTTTTAAGCTTATTTTTTATACTTATACTTAGTTATAAGTAAAGTTATATTATTTAGTATCCTTTTTAATTCTTCATAGTTCTAGCCCTTCCTAATAATATCTAGAGGTAGATTCTTTTACTCTTTTTAATGGCTTTTATAAGCTCCTTAGAGAGCTAAGTACCTTTAACGCGTTTATATATCCCCGCTATTGATATATATATATATATTTAATCCACCTTAAATATAATAATAAGCTTTGAAAATCTATAAATAATAAATAATAATAATAAAATTAATAATAAATATAGCGTAGAAGGGAGGAATATATTTATAGACTTACCTTAGTTCTAAGGGAATAGTAATAGCTATATATTCTTTTAAGGCCTCTAGCTACTGCATAGTGATTTTACCTGCTTAAGTGCAACAGACCTTCTAACTCCGCGCCTCTTGATAATATATAGCCTTCGGTCACGTAATTATAACTCTCCTAACTATAGTTATACTTATATATGCCTATAGCCTCACGATCTTGAACTTTATATTAATAATAACGTGGTTTTTAATTAATTAATAGACTATAAAACTATTGACTTTTCCTCTTATATACTACTCGCGCTGCTATTAAATACTACCTCTATTACCGCTTTATCCGCTAGAAGTTATTACTATCTTTACTATACTATTATTAGCAACGCTCTCTCTATATTAAAGCAGTTAGCGCAGGCTTTACTTACTAACGTTCCCCTAATAGGCCTAGGCTACCTAGGCTACGTCTACCTTAGTAATATAGAGGACCTACTTAAAGAAGGGCTACTCTATAGGGTATATAATAACCTACTAAACTTCTACTACTAAATTTACTTACTTAGCTTTAATACTCTTATACCTTATAAAGTCCCTTATAGGGGTATTAAAATAAGCCCTCTTAGGCCTCTGGCCACTGCATAGTGATTTTACCTGCTTAAGTGCAACAGACCTTCTAACTCCGCGCCTCCTGATAATACATAGCCTGGTAGGTTGAGAAGTTATCTCGGTAGCTTTCGCAGCACCTTGCTAGAAGGTTTAGCGAGGGCGTTGCCACGAGAGCCTTAGTGGCCCGTTCGGCTCCGATATAATTAGCCCTGGTGCAGCGCGCGTCCGACTCTATGCGAGGGTTTGCTTATAAGTAGTAGGAACGTATAGGGTTCCTATATTATTTTCCTTAACTAGTAGAGGGTATAGGTTAAAATACCTATATAGTGTTTCCCGAATTATACCTGCGAACTAGGTGAATTTATTATAGTCTTTTTGCGAAGGGGCTGCGGCGTAATTCCAAGCTCAATAAGCCCTCTTAAGGGCTATACTAATAATACGCTCTCTATATATAGCGGAGTAGTTAATAAAGGAGCGGGTTTTATTAATTATATTAAGGCTAAACTCTCTAGCGACCCCCTCTATATTATTTATATTAAAAGGTATACCTCGCTTAGGCTTAGTATATTTATATATAGGGTCTAGTATTAATATAATTAAGAGATAAGGATAAGGAAGAGGGAGAGGTATAAGGCCCTACTTATAATAATAGAGCTTCTTATACTTCTAGCTATAAGAACCTCTTAAGAAAGACCTCTTTAGTTAAGGAGTTACCTCTTATATAATAGTATTCGCAGTACCTTGCTAGAAGGTTAACCTTTTAGGTTAAGGAGTTATCTTATATAGTAGCTTTTCTAGCACCTTACTAGAAGGTTTAATAAGGGCGTTTCTAGGCTACGAGAGCCTTAGTAGCCCGTTTAGCTCCGATATAATTAGCCCTAGTATAGCGCGTATCCGACTTTATGCGAGGGTTTACTTACGAGTAGTAGGAATATATAGGGTCCCTATATTATTTTCTTTAACTAGTAGAGGGTATAGGTTAAAATATCTATATAGTATTTCCTAAATTATACCTGCGAACTAGGTAAATTTGTTATAGTCTGTTTACAAAGGGGCTGCGGCGTAATTCCGAGCTCAATATATTCTTTTAGATTTAAGGTAGGAATAATATAAACCCTAAAGTCCTCCCTTTCTTATACTATTAGTAGGTTCTAGCGAGTGTATCCCTTTTTCTTATCCCTTATATATTATTGTAACTACTATTATTTAACTAGCGGGTTATAGCTAAGGTAGCTAGGATAGCTATATATAAGGTTAATATAGAGATTAGTAGTCTTACTAAGCTAATGAGTATAGCGAGATTAACTAGATTAGTAAATAAAGACTAACGAACCCCTTATTATTATAGCCCTAAGTATTAAGAGCGATATATTAATATTCAAGAGAGATACTAATATAGTAAAGCTATCTTCTAAGATAAGAATATACTAGGAAAACCTTGCAATATTAAGTAATAAGACTTAAAGTAGATATATAAGAGCCTAGAGTAGTAAGATCGAGGTTATAAGACCTTTCCTATATTTCTTTAATTTACTTAGTTTATACTATTTTCATCTTAATTACTTAAAAAGCGTTATAACTACCTAATCTTTCTTTCTACTTAGAAATAATAATAACTTTACTTTATTAACTAGAAGACTTTATCATTTTGATCATATACTATTAACCTTAATATTTATAAACCTATAAGTATTGTGTCTTCCTTTTAATTAGCTAACCTAGATACTAGATCATCTTCTAATATATAAAAGTAGCTTAAAGAGAGATTTATAGGAGCTTTACTTAGTAAGATACAACCTTATACTATAAATATCTAGCTATAAATAATAATATAGATAGATTTATCAATCCTACCTTAGTAATAGGAGTAATACCCTTAAGTACTCTATATTCCCCTAATAGGACGTATACTAATTAGGATATTATAACCCTCGCTAATCTCCTTATCAGATATCTTATTATTATAATAATAACCCCCTACTATACTAAAACGCTTAAGTTTATTAATACTAATATCTCTAACTTTATTATTAAATATAAGAGCCTTTTAAAGCTTTATTATAAGACTAATAATAATATAAAGAATAAGGTCTATATATATAGCTCTAGCGACCATTAAGATATAGTAAAATCTTCTATTAGTAAAGCTAAGACTTAGAAGGAAGCCAAGGAGAAGGTTCTTTCTTAGTTTAGGTTTTTAAATCTAATATGTTAATAGGACCCTAATAAGGATCTCTAAAACCTAGTAATACGATCCTATATTAAGGATAATACCTCTTCTTAGGTTATAATATTAATTACTATTATTTAATAGCTTTAATAGAGAGCTATCTACTATAGAAATATAGAGGTTACTAATACTAAGCTTATTTATATTCTATATTATTACCCTTTTAGAGAGAGCTATAAGAACTATAACCTAAAGTCTTAGCTATTAGCTTACTAAAGTTATTTTAAAGTAGTTGGTTATAATAGAAACGTACTAAATAAATAGTCTACTACTTACTAGGAACTTTAGTAGCTATTTAGCTTTATTAAGCCTAAACTAATAACTAGGGAGCGCTAGCTATAGCTAGCTCTAAGGAAAGTACTTCCCGTAAGGTTATATTATATATAGAATAGACTAATTAGTAATATTCTATATTCTATTCTCTATGTTTCAAGTTTCTAGGACTAACTATAGCTTCGAGGTATATATAAGGGTCTATTATCTACTTAAGGAAGTAATTCTTTTACTAGCCTTTACAATATAGTTTATTACTAGATATTAGGTATTATATAAAGGAACGGGATAAGAAAGAGAGGTCTAGAGAGAAAGGAGAGCTAGGCTATGTAGAATGAGCTATAAGCGCTTATAGCCCGTCTTTAATATATATTATTAGGTAAAGGTATTAAGGGGGTTGGGGGGGGGGGGGATAATATAATAAAAATAGTAGAATAAAAGGTAGAGAAAGGTCTAAATATAACTCTAATACTAAACGAAATGGATAGGTCTTCTAATAGGATATTAACTATTTGATATAAGCGAATAGTATAGTAGTCTCCTTATATGGTAGTCTCCTCTCAGTGCGTAGTTCTTTATATACCTCTTATTCTTATTAGAGGTATATATACTAAGTTAGATAAGGAAGGATAGAAGGTAAGTATACTATAAGCTATACTAAGAAGTAGCTATTCATTTTCAAGGCTAATATATTACCTAAAGTCTATAGGTACTTTATAAAAAAGATAAGTAAGGAGATCTTTTGAAGCTTAAAGGTAGTCCTTAATAACTACGTTATACTATATCTTAAAGTTGTATTTACTAAGTCTAGCTATAGCTAACTCTATCTAGCCTTAATAAGGGTATAAATATACTAATAAGTACCTATTCCTACTAGCTACTAGATCCCGCTCTTATTAGAGTTATATATACTAGTAGAAACAATAAGGGATAGGAGGTAAGTATATTTTAAGCTATATTAATAAGTGGCGTTTCACTTTTATAGCTTCCATATTACTTAGAATCCATAGGTATCTTATAAAGAAGTAGTACTAGTAAGCTATATCTACTTAAGCTATATATCTCTAGGAATAGCTTTAAGCTCTAACTTAATAATAAGGGCTAGCTTTTATATTACTTAAAATCTATAGGTATATTATAAAGAAAATAAATAAGGAGGTCTTAGAAAGCTTAAAGGTAATCCTAAATAATGAGATCCTCGCGCTATATTCTAAGGTTTTCTTTACTAAAGTCTAGTTATAGCTTACTCCATCTAACCTTTATTAAGGCGTAAATAGACTAGTAAGTACCCGTTCCTACTAGCTAGTAGCTAGAGCCCTACTATAGGTAGGGGCTATTAATAAGAGATAATAAGAGCTAACAAGAGTAATATCAACTAAATAGACCTATCTGGACCTATATTTATCTAGGCTTAGGATAAACTAGGTTAATTCTTTAAAAGACTAATTAGATTTAAGCTTTTAAAATATAGGGGTTTAATAGTAATAAGAGAGTTTTCTTTCTTAGGTAGGCCTAGCTTCCTAAAAGGTAAAGATAAACCTTCTTAACGGAAGGTAAAAGGTAAAGATTAACCTTCCTAACGGAAGGTATAATGCTTTAAGTCCTAGTAAAGATAATTCTAATAAAGTAGAAAGCTAAAACTAAGGAGCCCTCTATAGCCTATATTATAAGCTTAATTATTAATTCTCTTATAGAGAACTTTAAGACCTTAAATATTAAGAGGGCTAATTATAAGCTAGATATCTTAACCCTTATTAAGAGAATTACTAGCTAAGGAGAGAATACCTTTAATCTAAATATAATAAAAGCTATTCAACCTTATAAGTAATAATCTTAGGACTATTTATAGACTTAATACTACTAGTAATAATACGTTTAAGGAGTCATCTCGTATAGTAGCTTTCGCAGCACCTTGCTAGAAGGTTTAGCGAGGGCGTTGCCACGAGAGCCTTAGTAGCCCGTTTAGCTCCAATATAATCAGCCCTAGTACGGCGCGCGTCCGACTTTATATAGTATTTAGAGGGTCTGCTTACGAGCAGTAGGAACGTATAGGGTTCCTATATTATTTTCCTTAACTAGTAGAAGGTATAGGTTAAAATACCTATAGAGTATTTCCTAAATTATACTTACAAACTAGGTGAACTTGTTATAGTCTTTTTATAAAGGGGCTGCGGCGTAATTCCGAACTCAATACTTTTACCTATAAGCTAGATATACAGATTATTAAAGTAAATAGTAGTAATACTAGGGATTTAGAAGAGGGGGAGGAAGAGGAGGTTATTAAGGCTTCTAGTAAGATAAATTATTATTGAGTTCGGAATTACGCCGCAGCCCCTTCGCAAAAAGACTATAATTAATTCACCTAGTTCGCAGGTATAATTTAGGAAACATTATATAGGTATTTTAACTTATACCCTCTACTAGTTAAGGAAAAGAATATAGGACCCTATATGTTCCTACTACTCGCAAGCAAACCCTCTAAATATTACTATATAAAGTCGGACGCGCGCCGCACCAGGGCTGATTATATCGGAGCCGAACGGGCCACTAAGGCTCTCGTGGCAACGCCCTCGCTGAACCTTCCAGCAAGGTGCTGCGAAAGCCACCATATGGATAAATTATTATAATCTATACCTTTCTAAGCTATAAGATACTACTAGTTTTATAGCGCTGTAGGCTATATTATCATTAGCTATATTAAGGACCTCGAAGCTAGCTAGAATAGGGTCTATTGCTATATAACTCCCCTCTACTTTATTAATACCCTACACTCTAGAACCCGAGTTAAAACTAGTATTATTAACAAAAGCTATGACTATAAAAGAACTAATAGCTAGATAGTTTTAAGGTATGTAATAATTAATATAGATAGCTATATATATTATATAGCTACTATAAGTAAGCTAGTAGAGAAGTAGTAGCTAAAGCTCCTAGAAGAGATTATATAGGTTATTAATTATAATATGGTATATGCTAAGTAGTTTATTAGCTTTATAAACTTATTAAAGAATATTATATAATTATATGACTTTATAGATATAATACCTTTTAGCTTTAAACCTAAGAACTATTATATTAACCTAGTAGAAGATATTACTATAGTAGAAAGAGGGAATACTAAGGGTTATTATATAGAGCCTTATAGTACTTAAGTCTTAATAGGCTTCTTAAATAGTAGACCTACTTATAGTTTAAGACCCTCTTATTTAGATTACCTAGAGAGTTATAGAACTACCTAATAATAAGAATAATACTAATAACGCTACACTACTAGATATACTTAAGGAATAAGCTAAGTAGTAAGGATAAGATAGATAAGATAAGCCCTAGATTTAATATAGTAATTTATAAACTAGTTATACCCTTACCCTTAAGCTATATAATAAGAGAGTAAATAGGAAGATAGCTATCTATAAAGCCTTCCTTTATAAGAACTAGCTAGATTAGGATAGAATAGTTGATAATACTACTAAAGCTATATTTAGTAAGTATAAGGATAAATATAGAGGTCTTTATTCCTACTAATATTATACCTCTAAATTAATTTAATAAAATAGGAGCTAGTACTACGGAGTTATAAGAATAGATAGATTAATAGAATAATAATAAGAACTATTCTAACGGCCAGGCGACTTTGGTAGCTATCTCTATAGACTAACTTAGGTATTTATAAACTAAGTTAATTTAGTTTAATTACTATATAATTAATCCTATCTTTAAAATAGGTACTAAGATAGAAAATTAGGATTCGATATTACTTCTACTACTAAGATATATTACTATCCTAGACTTCATTATAACCTACTAGTAGGTTACTATTACCCTTTATAGCCCTATAAACATATTAATTAGAGGGATTATTGATATTAGCCTAGCTATTAACCTTATTAATAAAGGTTATATTAAGCGCCTACCCTTATAGAGTAATATAGTTAAGATAAATATAGGGATCTATGGGATTACTAATAGAAAATAGAGGACCTAATTAATAAGTATAATTATAACTAATATTTATATTAATAGTAATTTAGTTTAGGATATTAGCCTCTTTAATTTCCCTAAGAATACTTATAGCAAGGACCTAGTACTAGGAGCCCCCTTTATTATAAAGACTAGGATAACGCTAGATTATATATAGAACTAGATTATTAGAGTCTTTTAGTCTAGGAATATTAAGACTAATATTCCCTTATTATTTTATATAATAGATTTAACTACTCGCTTTTTAGAAATTACTATTAAGATATATTACTATATATCTTTTTTATATTAATATACCCCTTTATCTCTTATGGAGTAGGGGAAATAGAGGCTATTACTGATAGATATAATATAGTGATAACCTTAGACTTTATAAAAAATAATTAGTAAGTTAATAATACTAAGGATAAAGAAGAGCTAGATATAATACTAAGGTATATAAAAATATATTAGGATATTAGGGCGATTTAATAAGCTTCTAGAAGCTCTTATAACTTACTAGAGAAGAGTGAGGAATAGTTAGATCTAGATAAGGAAGTTATTACTATTTCAAAAGAGTTTAGACTAATTTTTAATAATATCCTAGAGATTATAATTTAAGATAAAGCTACCCCTAAGCTTATTAATATCTATAAAGCTATTATAAATAACACATATATAATAAGATATAATTATTAATATTATATTAAAAGAATTAAGAAGAGAATAGCGAAGGGAAAAGTACTTAGGAGGAAGTATAAGGTAGTATATTAAAAAGGAGTTAAAGCTACTATAGCTATATGATACTATCCTTTCCTATAATATTTATAAACCTATACTAATCATGCTTATATTACTAATAGAAGAGATTAATATAATATATAAAACGAAAGATAAAAGGATTTAGCTTATTAATAATATTATATTAAATAGTTTAACCCTAAATAAAGACCTAGAATAGGAGTTTAAAGTATAAGTAAGAGCTAAGATGAGTATAATAATTAATCCTAGCGCCTTATTTGTAAGCCTAACTATACTAAAGTTTTTAACTATTAAGAAAGTAACGAGGCTTATAAAAGCTTAACTAGAAGCTATCCTTAAGACTATTAATTATCTAAAGCTTAAAGAAAAGAAGCTTCTCTTAGCTATTCTTATTAAAAGTGAGAAGGCTTTAGCCTAGGAATTTACATATTATAGCTCTATTTATCCTTTTATTACACCTCTATAGATAATTTAAATAATTATATATATAGTATAGTAAGTAAAAAGGGTATTAATATTAAGTAGATTAGAGTAGGAGATTATTATAATTGTAAAGGATAGACTAGAGAGAGGAGTCCTTAAGTAAAGTTATATTACTTATTATAATCTATTCTTCCTTATATAAAGGAAAGATAGTAAGATAAGACTTATTAACTTAGGAAGTAAGATAAATATAGTTATAATATAAGATATAGTACTTCCCCCTTTAGTAAATAGCTTTTTAGAGGATCTTACTATATAGTAGCTATTATTACTATTAGACTTCTTTTTAGGATATAACTAAGTCCCCTTAGACCCTATAAGTAGAGACTTAATAATATTTATATTACCTCTTCAATTACTATAGATATATATATTACCTTAAGAGATACTAAACTTAGTTACTTAGTTTATATAGGTTATAATTAGAATCCTATGTAATATTACTATTAAAGGAACAACTTTATAATGTAATAAAGAATAGATTAAGTCTTATCTAGGGATTTATAGATTTATTTTATCATATTTATAGAATATTAATAACCTCCTAGTTAACTTAGAGCTAGTAGAGTATATAATAATAATAGTTAAGTTATAATAAGCCTAGGAAGTAATAATAATTATTAGCTATATTTATACTACTAATAGGTATTATCTAGAGGAAGTAAAGATAGTTAAGATCTATAAATAGGCTACTTATACTAATTTGATAGAGTTAAGGGTTTACTAGGGATTATAATATTCTATAGATCCTAGGTAAAGGATGAATATATTATTATAAAGCTACTTACTAACTTACTTAAGAAGGATACCTCTTTTAATTAAGAGGATAAGTAATGAATAGCTATAAATACCTTAAAGTTAATACTAATTAAGGCTTTAATTCTTATTACTATAAACTATAGCCCTAGAGAAGGAGATATCTACTTTATAGTTACTATTAGTAAAATAGAATAGGGCAGTATCCTAGGATAATTTCCTAATAACTAGCGCGTAGTCTCTCGTTTTAAGAGTAATACTTAGTTAAAACCTAAGCTATTATATAACACTAGGAAGAAAGAGCTATATGAGATTTTAAAAGCTTTAAAGTAGGTATATAATTATTTATATTACTAATATTTTAGTTTCGAGATAGATACTTAAATATTAGTTATATAACTTAATAGAGTAGCAATAGACCTCCTAGGAGCCCTTATTATCCGCTAGACTATATAGACCTAGATATTTAGCTTTATAATATAATCTATCCATAGCACTTAGAATATAGTACTAGATAGCTTATTATAAGAACCCTAAGGTCCCTTTAATATTATTAATAAAGAAGCTAAAAGAGAAATCAACTCCGAGATCGTTTTATAGATCTTTTCTAGAAATATAGAAGCTAGCTCCTTATTTAATTAAGCTTAATAATATAGTAATACATAATATATAGAGGAGGTACTCATAAGGAATAAGGACGTTATTAGTAATAGAATAAGTACCTTAGATACGGTTTTTAATAATCTCTAAACCTATTCTAAATATTACTAGTAGATAGCCTATTATTTAATATCATAGAGATACTCTTTAGGGCTTTAACTAATAAGGTATTATAACTTTAAGGCTAGAGTATCAGACTATTATATTTAAGACTACTTGCTTTTTACTAGATTAATAAATTAAAAGCTAATGCTAAGGTAGGTTAGTAATGATCCTAAATGGTAAAGGAAGCTCATTATAAGAGCCTATAAGGAGACTAGTTATTAAGGTAAGTAATCTATAATAAGGAGACTATCTAATTACTATATATAAGGTAATATATATGTAGAAATTAGTAAATCCCTAAGAAGTCACCCTAATTACTAGAAGAGGAGAGCTTAATATATAGATAATATAAGGACCTATAGCTCCCTAAAGGGACTACTCTTTATAAGGATCTTATTAGATATATAGATAGTAAGTAAGTAGTACCTTATAGAGGTAAGGGATCTACTTATAAGATAGCATAAAGCCTATTAGCCTAAGAGAGTAACTTAGTTAAAATTATAAAGTTTATCTGGAAGGACATTATTTACTACTATAGATTATATAATAAGATTATTATTAATAGAGGCCTAGAGAATAAAGATACGATTATTAAGTTTAATAAGAAGTATAATATAAGGAGGAACGTAATATCTATATATAACCTAAGGGCTAATAGAGTAGTTAGGGCTAGTTATTAGCTAATTACTTATATATTATTAATATAAACTGGAGGAGAGAGAGATATTAATCCTTAATTATACCTTCTTATTACTCTACTTATAGACTAATGAAGCGTTTATACTTTAACTGGTTTTAGCCCTTTTTATCTTTTATATAGGTTTAAGCTTATTATACTTATTAAGACTTCAATACGGCCTCTGGCCACTATATAGTGATTTTACCTGCTTAAGTGTAATAGACCTTCTAAGTCCGCGCCTCCTAATAATAGATAGCCTTTAGTTACGTGATTATAACTTTCCTAACTATAATTATACTTATATATATCTATAGCCTCACGATCCTTAACTTTATATTAATATAGCTTTTAATTATTTAAACTACAAAACTATTAGCTTATCCTCTTATATACTACTCGCATACTACCCGCGCTACCAATACCGCCTCTATTACTACTTTATCTACTAGTAGTCCTCTTATTTAATTAGGTTAGCTAATACCTTTACAGCTATACTATTTTTAGTAAAGCTCTCTCTATTAGTTAGTATAAGGTATACTTACTAATATTCCCCTAAGGGGCCTAGGCTACCTCTACCTTTAGAGTATAGAGGACCTGCTTAAAGAAGGGCTACTCTATATAGTATATAATAATCTACCTAGCTTCTGTTACTAAGTCTACTTACTTACTTATAATATAATTATAAGTATCCCCTCTAGGGTATTAATAAAAACCCTCTTAAGAGCTATATTAATAAAATGCTCTTTATATATATTAGAGTAGTTAATAAAGGAGCGGGTTTTATATATTATATTACTATTAAGCTCTCTAGCGAGCTCTTTTATATTATTAGTATTAAAGGGTATACCTCGCTTAAGCTTAGCGTTTTTATATATAAGATCTAGTACTAATATAATTAAGGATTTATTATAAGTTAGATAAAGATAAGAAAGAGAGAGAGGTAGAAAGCCCTACTTATAATGGAGCTTCTTATACTTCTAGCTATAAGAACCTCTTAGGAAAGATCTTATTAGTTAAGGAGTTATCTCTTATATAATAGTATTTATAATACTCTACTAAAAGATTAATATTTTAAGTTAAGGAATTATCTTATATAGCTTTTACCGTACTAGAAGCTTAACTTTTTAGGTTAAGGAGTTATCTCGTGTAATAGCTTTTACTTTACTAGAAGGCTTAGTAAGGATATTACTATAAGAGCCTTAGTAGCTTATTTAGCTCTAATATAATTAGCCTTAGTATAGCGTATATCTAACTTTATATAAGGGTTTACTTATAAGTAATAGGAATACATAGGGTTCTAATATTACCTTTTTTAATTAGTAGAAGGTATAAGTTAAAATATCTATATAGTATTTCCTAAATTATACCTATAAAATAGGTAAATTTATTATAATCTTTTTATAAAAGGGCTATAGTATAATTCTAAACTTAAGCTTTTAATACTAATCTAGAGGGTTATTAATGAGGATTTAGTAATAATAAAAGAAGAGGAAGTTTAAATATATTTAGAAGCCATCTAATAACTTTATAACGATAGGAAATAAGCTAAAGGGATAATTAATAACTAATATAAAAAAATTATAAAATATTATAATAGTTAATATAAGAGAATAATAACGAAGGGGAGGCTTAAGGTAGGTAATTTAGTACTAGTATTTAATATTAAGGGCTTTATTAAGAGATTATTTGTTAAACAGCTTAATTATTAACAGTAAGACCCTTTTTCTATTCTATTATAAGCTCTAAACGCTTTATTATCCTAATTAGTAACTTTAGTAAGTAATAACGTTATTAGAAAGAT
The DNA here is from genome assembly GCA_036785755.1 of Colletotrichum ledebouriae. NCBI lineage: Eukaryota > Fungi > Ascomycota > Sordariomycetes > Glomerellales > Glomerellaceae > Colletotrichum > Colletotrichum ledebouriae. The sequence continues at coordinate 23,110 of JAVHLU010000291.1, read as the reverse complement.
ATTAAGTAGAAATTAACTTTATAAATTTATTTAAGCCCCTAAAGGCTTCTAAGAGCTAGATAATATGGATATTCATTACTAACCACCTTTCCTAACCACAGCCGCACTTATACGTGCCCCACTAGACAGCCTCACGATCTTCAACTTCATATCGACAATAACGTAGTGTTTAATTATTCAAACTACGAAACTATCGACTTATCCTCTCGCGCACTACCCGCGCTACTAAAACCACCTCTATTACCGCTTTATCCGCTAGCAGCTATACCGTCGTTAGCAACGCTCTCCCTATATCAAAGCAGTTAGCGCAAGCTATACTTACTAATATTCCCCTAATAGGTCTAGGCTACCTAGGCTACCTCTACCTTAGTAATATAGAGGACCTACTTAAAGAAGGGCTACTTTATAGGATATATAATAACCTATTAAACTTCTATTACTAAGTTTACTTACTTAGATCTAATATTATTACGCCTTATAAAGTCCCCTATAGGGGTATTGAGGTAAGCCCTCTTAAGAGCTATCTTAAGATTATATACTCTATATATAGTAGAGTAGTTAATAAAGGAGCGGGTTTTATTAATTATATTATAGCTAAACTCTCTAGTAATCCCCTCTATATTATTTATACTAAAGGGTATACCTTACGTAGGCTTATTATATTTATATATAGGGTTTAGTCCTAATATAATTAAGGGATAAGGATAAGGAAGAGGGAGAGGTATAAAGCCCTGCTTATAGTAATAGAGCTTCTTATACTTCTAGCTTTATAAACCTCTTAGGAAAGACCTCTTTAGTTAAGGGGTTACCTCTTATATAGTAGTATTTATAATACTTTTAGTACCTTATTAGAAGGTTAATTCTTTAGGTTAAGGAGTTATCTTATATAGTAGCTTTTATAGCACCTTACTAGAAGGTTTAGCAAAGGCGTTTCTAGGCCACGAGAGCCTTAGTAGCCCGTTTAGCTCTAATATAATTAGCCCTAGTATAGCCCGCGTCTGACTTTAGATAAGGGTTTATTTATAAGTAGTAGGAAGATATAGGGTTCTTATATTATTTTCCTTAACTAGTAGAGGGTAAAAGTTAAAATACTTATATAGTATTTCCTAGATTATACTTATAAACTAGGTGAATTTATTATAGTCTTTTTGCGAAGTAGCTGCGGCGTAATTCCGAACTTGATAGATATTTATAGATCTAATTTAGAAAGAAACCTAGCGAAAGTCTTTTCTAAGTTAGGGAATAAAGAATATGATAAGTATATATTTAAGGAGGAGGGGGATAAATAACTAATAGTAGTTAAGGAAAGTAATTAGAATAAAGAGGAGGATTTATTTTAATTAGTAATATAAGAAAGTAATTAAGGCACTAAAAGCTAAATAATAACTAGTTATTAAGATTCCTAAGATATTACAAGGAAAGGAGAAAGAGCATATCAAGATAGAGGAACTAAAGGACTTATAATATTCTTTTATTATAACTTATTATAATTAATAATTTATAGACCTACCTTTATTTATTCTTCTTTATATCTTTTATTTTAAAAATTTAAAATTCTAGGGATAATATTTCTAAACTTTAGGGATAAGGGTAAGAGAAAATATTAATAACTCCCTACTTATTTAAATATACCTCCTCGCTACTATTTAATATCATAATAATCTAGCTACTAAGAACTTTAATATCTATGAATGACTTTGAGATCTAGTAGTAACTCTAATAGGGTTATAGAACCTAGAGATTTATAATACCCTTAAGGTCCTAATAATAACGCTAAGAACCCTTCTTATTAAATAAATATAAGACTAATAACCTAAAAGTAAGAGAGAAGAAGAGAAAGAGAAAGAGGGTATTAAAATCATAGTTATAAGCCCCTAGGGAGGATATTAATAGACCCTCTACCCCCCCTTTCAATAAAATTATTACTAATATTATATTAGAATATCTACTAATGAAAAGAAAGGGAAGGATACTTATAAGGGCGATCTTATTACCTTTATATTTAGATATACTTTAAACTTAGTTTTATAAACCTAGTTATATATTATTCGCCTCGATTTCTTATTTTAACTCAACCAGCTTTTTATTCCCTTTTTCTTTTTTTACCCCCTATTCTATATTAATATATTTAGAAATCCAATCTTCCTTCCTTAATTTATAATATAAAGCCCTAAGTAGTTTATAACTCCTACAAGGTTAAACTCTAGAAGTAGCTCTATTATAAAAGGGTTATGAGAGTATATAAACCTAGCTTTAAGGTAATATTCCTAAGCCTATTTATAATAAAGATTATTATAAAGAAGCGAGAAGTTAAACTTAGCTATAGCTATAACTATAGTATTTATTAGGACTTAAGACTGTAAGAATAGGGATATAGGTAGCAAAGGGGGCGGTGAAACAGCCTGAATAGTAAATATTAATAAGCTGATTAATGTTGTGATAAAAGCTGATAAGTTTAAGCATAAGGAGGCATTGCTCCTGGAACAAATTAATAGAGAAATTGTTGAATATTGATAATATTATTTCTAAGTTATAAATCCTACCTCACGAAGTAAGGGGAATGATATTCTAAGATGTAGCTATATAGCGGCTAATTATTAAGCTTATTAAGGAGATTCGTGCTTCGATCACTATATAGTCCGTGCACAATTTTTATATATTTATAGGTATAAAGCTGACCAATATATATATATATATATATAAGGCCATTAATATTATTGGAATTTATATAGAATCCTAAAGTATGCATTCCTTGAGGGAAATACCTTTATAGTTATTATTTTATATTTCATAGTTACTAAAGTGTTATTGAAGAGATGTTTTATAGGCATAACACTATATATACTATAGTTATTTATTAAGGTTTATTTAACCTTTATAAGATTATAGAAGAAATTATTAAGATATAACTTCGGTATTCTTACAAAAGTTAAAAGGTCTCCTTCATACTATTAAACTTTCTACTCCTCTCTACCTGATTTCTATACTTAACTCTATACGTATAGCGCTTATAAATATTTAGACTATTATATAAGTAACGCTCTTAAGTCTTATAGAAGAAGTAGTTAGTATAAGGAGTACTTAGTATAGAGATATATCTAAAATATGATTTATAGATATAAACGCTAATTATGGGGTTACTAGTAATATAGGCTTACTCCTTATAATAGATATAGGGTACTATATTATAACTACCTTAGAATTAATTAAATAAGCTATATATAGCTATTATATACTAAAGGACCTTTATCTCCTATAATCTACCGAGGAAGGTAATAAACGTATAGATAAAGGCTTAATAATAGAAGTCTCTAGATCTCTTAGTTACCCTAAATATTTATTTAAAGTCCTATTTACTAAAATAGGCCTTCTAGAAAGCTAGCCTTATAGGTTAAGTAGTTTTATTAGAGAATATCAATGATATTAAATCTACTTCTAAGTATTTATTACTAGGGATATTAAGTTAAAGCTAAGAAAGGCTTATAGCTATATAGGAATTATAATTCCTAGCTAGGAAGTAAGAGAATCATAATAAGGAGGGGAAAGAATACCTAAAGTTAGTTGTTAGAGTATTAGATAAAAAGAAGTATATTATTCTTCTTTATTTTAAGTATAGGGATATTAAGACTAAGAACCTAGAGGGTTATTACTAATAGGAGATAATAAAAGCGAGGTTAATTAGTATTTTCAATACTTAAGATAAAGGAAGTTATGATTAGTTATAATAAAAAGAGATAGTTTATAGATATAAGAGAGAAAATATAAAGAAGCTAGGTTAAGATTAAATTAATTAAAAAGAGGTAGTTATTATAAGAGGAGAGGTTCATAATAGAGAATAGAGGAGGATATTTATTAGGGTTTTATAATAATATTACTCGTTTTAATAGCTATTACTAATTATTATTTCCTTTATTCTTTCCTTATATATAACTACTATAACTTATAGTAATATTTATTTTAGGTTCTTTATCCTGGTTTATTTTATTTTATTAAAACTAAGGAGAGTAAGAGGGGAGTATTAATTATTCTTTCTATAAGCTACTAATAAAATACTATATTATTAAAGTAATTAGTAGATATAAAAATATACTCCTAAACCCTTAACCCCTCTGGATTCTCTCTCTTATATATATCTATATTTACTCTTAAGCATATTTTAGTTATTCATAATATAATATTAATTACTATATTATAGCTCCTTTTTTACTTTTAACTTTACTTCTGTTTAGCTGTTTAGATTATAAATTACCTATACCTACTCTCTACTAACCCTTCTCTAAGTATAGTATAATAAGGAAAGTTATCTTCAATAATAATAAAACCTTAGATACTTATATCTAGGAGTTAAGATCCTTAAACCTTTTTATCCTTAATATTAAGCTATTAATAAAGCTTATATTTAAGAAATTAAGCGTATGTAGGTATTAAGTATAGGGATTAGATAATAGAGGTATCTTAGGCTTTAGACCTCCTAATAAGCTGAGCTATTAGCCCCTAGTAATTATATATAAAGCGCCCCCTCTACTTAATGATAATATTCTTAGTTAGATAAACCCGTCTAACTTAGTAATAAAGCATAACCTTATTAAGTATTAAAATAAGACCTTAGAAGTAGTAGAGAAGATATTTTACACTTTATACTTATATTATATAATAGCTAATATATATAATACTATTAGTATATTAGAAATAGTAATTCTGATATATTCTAAAGATATCTTAGTAGTTATTTATTACCTTATAAGGCTTACTAAGCCTAGTTAAATACTCTACTATAATATAATTAGAATAATGGAAGATAACTTTAATGATAGAGATCTAAGGTATACTATAACTACCTAGGTTAAGGATAAGACCCTTAATATACTTCTTATTTACCTATAAGTACCTAAGTCTAATAAAGTAGTTATAATAGCTCCACTCATCGATCTATAAGATAGGAGAAACTAGTTCTAAAATAGCTAGTAATTAAGAAGAGGAGTAGAAAGATAACTATAGACCCTGATATATCGCTAGAAGTCTTCTACTAGGGAATATGGCTAGAGAGGTTTGTTTAAGATAATTATACCTTATTAACCCTTGAAATATAGACCCTCTAGTATACGCTTCTAGCTTATATGTTTCTAACCCTAGGTCCTTTATATAAATTAGAAGCCTAGTAAGACTAAGGTAGCTTATTACGGTAAGATATTAAGCTTAGATTAATTGTTTATTAATAGCTTTTACTTATAAAATACCTATAGAAGGATACTAGGTTTTACTAAAGGTAAAGAGATTTAATAGGAATTAGTTCTCTAAAAACAGAGAAGAGGTATATAAGAAGATAACCTTAGAGGAAATTAAATTTAGATAGCTAAATATACCCTAATTTCTAGATCCAAAGGTATCCTCTCTAGATAGAATATATTTTAACCTACTAGTACCTAAGGGTACTAATCTATAAATTAACCTAATAGGCTCTCCTAATTTAGAAGCCTTAGAAAGAGAGCAGAGATTATCTAAGTAACTAAATATCTAGAATATAGATAGAAGAGATTAATATAAAAGGTATAAGAGGTATTATAATTAATAGCAATCTGTTAAGTTTATAAAGCACCTTAACCGCCCTAGATCTATAAAAGTATTTATATTACTCTAGTTAGCTCCTACTACCCTAAGAGATATCATATCCAATCCTATTAATACCTTAGTAGTATTTATTACTAAGAGACCTAAGGAGAAGTATATACTAAATAAAGTTAAACCTATACTAGTAGTCCTATAGTATATATAATATAATTAAAAATCTATAAACTAGGGAGCGCTAGCTGGTAGCTCTTCCAATAGGATATTAATTATAATATTTAGTATCTAATATAAGGAAATAGTATAGTAGTCTCCTTATATAGTAGTCCCCTCCTAATATATAGTCTTTTATATACCTCCTACTCTTATTAGAGATATATATACTAATAGAGATAATAAGGCATAGGAAGTAAGTATACTATAAGCTATACTAGGGAGTAGCCATTTATTTCTATTACTTATATACTTCTTAAAACCTATATATATCTTATAAGGGAATAAGTAAGGAGATCCTTTAAAGATCAAAGGTAGTCCCTAATAACTACCTTACTAAAGGTAATCCTTAATAATTACTTTATATTATATTTTAAAGTTTTATTTACTAAGCTTAGTTATAGCTATCTCTAGCTAACCTTAATAAGGGTATAAATATATTACTAAGTGCCTATTTCTGCTAGCTACTAGTTGCTATACTTATTAGAGGTATATATACTAATAGAGATAATCAGGAATAGGAGGTAAGTATATTATAAGCTATATTAATAAGTAGCCTTTTATTCTTATAAATTATATACTTCTTAGAATCTATAGGTACCTTACAGAGAAGTAGTACTAGTAAGCTATATTTAAAGAAATAGACTTTCTTATTAGGATTTAGAATAGGGATAATTACTAGCTTAGTAAATAGTATAATAATCTCCTTATATAATACTCTATTCTTAATATATAGTTTTTTATATGTATCCTACTCTTATTAGAGCTATATATACTAAGAGAGATGAAGAGGGATAGGAGGCAAGTATGTTATAAGCTATTATAATAAGTAGCTTTTTATTTTTATAGCTTATATACTAGTTAGAATCTATAATTACCTTACAAAGAAATAGTATTAATAAGCTATATCTACTTAAGCTATATATATGTCTAGGGATAACCTTAAGCTCCAACTTAATAATAAGGGCTAGCTTACATATTACTTGAATTCTATAGATACCTTATAAAGAAAATAAGTAAGAAAGACCTAGAAAGCTAAAAGGTAATCATTAATAATAAAAGCCTCCCGCTATATTCCGATGTTTTATTTAATAAGTCTAGTCATAACTAACTCTATTTAATAATAACAATCGTATAAATATATTAATAAGTATCCATTATCTACTTAAGAAATAGATTTTCTTATTAGGATATATAATAACGATAATTACTAGATAAGTAAAGAGTATTAAGTTCGGAATTACGCCGCAGCCCCTTCGCAAAAAGACTATAACAAATTCACCTAGTTCGCAGGTATAATTCTGGAAATACTATATAGGTATTTTAACCTATACCCTCTACTAGTTAAGGAAAATAATATAGGAACCCTATACGTTCCTACTACTCATAAGCAAACCCTCTAAATATTATAAAGTTAGATACGCGCTATACTAGGGCTAATTATATTAGAGCTAAATAAGCTACTAAGGCTCTTATAGCCTAGAAACGCCCTCGCTAAACCTTCTAGTAAGGTATTATAAAGGCTATGATATAAGATAACTTCTTAACTTAAAAGGTTAACCTTCTAATAAGGTATTAAAAGTAAACGCTATTATATAAGAGGTAACTCCTTAACTAAAGAGGTCTTTCTTAAGAGGTTCTTATAGCTAGAAGTATAAGAAGCTCTACTATAAGCAGGGCTTTATACCTCTCCCTCTTCTTTATCCTTTAACTATATTAGCACTAGACCTTATATATAAAAACGCTAAGCTTATATAAGGTATGCCCTTTAATACTAATAATATATAAGAGCTTACTAGAGAGTTTAGTATTAATATAATTAATAAAACCCGCTCCTTTTTTAATTACTCTATTATATATAGAGAGTATATTATTAGTATAACCCTTAAGAGGGCTCTTATTAATACCCCTAGAGGGGATACTCGCTATTATATTATAGCTAAGTAAGTAGACTTAGTAATAGAAGCTAGGCGGGTTATTATATACCCTATAGAATAGACCTTCTTTAAGCAGGTCCTCTATACTATTAGGGCAGAGGTAGCCTAGGCCCCTTAGGGGAACGTTAGTAAGTATAGCTTATACTAACTACTTTAATATAGAGAGAGCGTTACTAATAACGGCATAATAAAGATAGTAATAACTTCTAGCGGATAAAGCGGTAATAGAGGTAGTATTAGTAGCGTAGGTAGTATACGAGAGGAAAAGTCGATAGTTTTATAGTTTAAATAATTAAAAACCACGTTATTATTAAAATATAACGTTAAAGATCGTGAGGCTATCTAGTAGGGCACGTATAAGTATAGCTATAGTTAGGAAAGGTAGTCGGCAAGATCACGTGACCGAAGGCTATATATTATTAGGAGGCGCGGACTTAGAAGGTCTATTGCACTTAAGCAGGTAAAATCACTATGCAGTGGCTAGAGGCCAAGTTAATAGTATAGTAATCTCCTTATATAATACTCTCTTCTTGATATATAGTTTTTAATATACCTCCCGCTCCTTTTAAAGCTATATATACTAAGAGAGATAAAGAGGAATAGGAGGGATTAATATCTTATAAGCTATACTAATAAGTAGCTTTTTATTTCTATAGCTTATGTACTACTTAGAATCTATAGGGATCTTATAAAGAAATAGTATTAATAAGATATATCTACTTAAGCTATATATCTCTAGAGATAGACTTAAGCTCTAACTTAATAATAAGGGCTAGCTTATATATTACTTAAAATCTATAAGTACCTTATAAAAGGAATAAGTAACTAGGTCCTAGAAAGCTTAAAAGTAGTTTATTATAATAAGGGCCTCGCGCTATATTTTAAGGTTTTATTTACTAAGTCTAGTTATAGCTAACTCTACTTAACTTTAATAAGGGTATAAGTATACTAATAAGTACGTATTATATGCTTAAAGAAATAGGTCTCTTTATTGGTATTTATAACAGAGATAATGATTAAATAGGTTAACAATATAATATACTTTTTATATAGTACTCTCTTCTTAATATATAATCTTTTATATACCTCTTCCTCTTATTAAAGCTATATATACTAAGAGAGATAATAAAGAGTAGAAAGTAAGTATATTATAAGCTATACTAAGGAGTAGCTATTCATTGTTATAGCTTATATATTACTTAAAAGCTATATGTATATTATAAAGAAGATTAGTAAGGAGATCCTTTAAAGATTAAAAGTAATTCTTAATAACTACCTCGCTAAGGATAGTTCTTAATAACTATCTTATATTATATTTTAAAGTTTTATCTACTAAGTCTAGTTATAGCTAACTCTAATTAACCTTTATAAAGGTATAAATATACTAGTAAGTATTTATTTCTACTAGCTACTAGCTAGAGCCTTATGTCTAGAATTACACCGCAGCCCCTTTGCAAAAAGACTATAACAAATTCACCTAGTTTATAGGTATAATTCGGGAAATATGATATAAATACTTTAGCTTATACCCTCTAGTAGGTAAGGAAAATAATATAAGAACCCTATATATTCCTATTACTTATAAGTAAACCCTCTAAATATTACTATATAAAGTTAGACGCGCGCTATACTAGGCCTAATTATATTAGATCTAAATAGGCTAGTAAGGCTCTTATAGGCTAGAAACGCCCTCACTAAACCTTATAGCAAGATACTATAAAACCTACTTTATAAAATAACTCCTTAACCTAAAAGGTTAACCTTCTAGTAAGGTGCTAAAGGTGCTATAAAAGCTACTAGATAAGATAACTCCTTAACCTAAAAGGTTAACTATCTAATAAGGTATTATAAACGCTCTTATATAAGAGGTAACTCCTTAACTAAAGAGGTCTTTCCTAATAGGTTCTTATAACTAGAAGTATAAGAAGCTCTATAAGTAGGGCCTTATACCTCTCCCTCTTCCTTATCCTTATCCCTTAACTATATTTATACTAGACCCTATATATAAATATATTAAGCCTAAGTAAGGTATGCTTTTTAGTAAGACTAATATAGAGGGGATCGCTAGAGAGTTTAGCCTTAATATAATTAATAAAACCCGCTCCTTTATTAACCACTCCGCTATATATAGAGAGCATACTGTCGGCATGGCCCTCAAGGGGGCTCACCTTAATACCCCTATAGGGGACTCCACAAGGCGCTATAGCTAGCTAGAGCTTTATTATATATATAGGGGCTATTAATACAGAGCTAAGAAGAGTTAATAAGAGCTAATAAGAGTATTATAGACTAAACTAAGCTATATAGACCTATATTTATCTAGACTTAGGATATATTAGCTTAATCCTTTGAAAGACAAATAAGATTTAAGCTTTTAATATATAGGGGTTTAATAGTAATAAGAGAGGTTTTTTTCTTAGGCAGGCTTAGCTTCCTACATGGTAACGATTAACCTTCCTAACGGAAGGTATTACTTAGTAACTAAATATAACAGAGGGTTTTCTATTAAGACCTTAGATTAGGAAGAATAGTTATTAGACCTCTATAATATATAAGGAAAATTAATAAGGCATAAATAGTTAGATAATCTAGAGGTCATAGGCTTTCTTATATTTCTAATTAAGGGGTCCCCTCGTAATATCTATATCCTAGTTAATTAACTAGCCTAGTAATCTAGAAAAGAGATTAATAAGACGTCTATAGAGCTTAAGAGAAAGGAGGGGATAAATCTTTAGGATATTATTAGAGCCTTTTTCTTATTAGACTATAGTAATTAGTACTAGGCTATAGTCCTTATAGACTAAATAAATAGTAGCTACTTCTATTATAACTCTATATAGGATTAGAATAGTACTTAATACTTTATTAAGGCTATATAGAGCCTTAATATATAGTATTATGAGATAGGAGCCGCTTAATAATTCTAAAAGCTCCAATTAATTAGCACCTATATAGTTAATTCGGCTTAATAGAAGGAAAGATTTATATAGAGCCTCTAATATATTAAATAGGCTAGGGCTCTAATTTAAGAAGGATTAGTATTACTACGTTCTAGTAATATAGCCTTAAGTAATAATATATTATTTACTAATATAGAGATCCCCTTATTTAACTAATATATCTCTATAATCATCTTAGAGTTCTATGGCCTAACTAAAAATACTTGTATAGCTCTATAAGATACCCTATTAAGTTAAGAAGACTTTAAAAAAGTACCTTTCTTCCCCCTATACCCTACTACTCCTTTACCTATAGATAGTAATATAATAGATTCTAAGAATAATAATAACGTTATATTATCTCCTATAGGGGGTATTCCTTAACCTAATTAAAGATTATTAGTATTATCTAGATCTACTTTATTTAAAATACTAGAGAATACACCTAAATACCTTAGATACTAACTTTAATTATAAGTCTTATAAGAACTAAGTTATAGTATACCTACTAAGCTACGCCTAAGAATTATACTTATAGATATACTATTATATCCTAAGGAACCTAATCCTTTAAATAAGCGTAGTTATAATTATATAAATTATATATAGTAGAGAGTTAACTAATATAATTAGATTAAATAGAATACGCCTAAAGGAGTATATTATTATAAGTTCTTATACCTAGTATAATAAGCTAAATAGTTTAAGCTATATTGAGGTTTAGAGTAGGATAAGGAGTATAATAAGGAAGAAGAGGTAATAAGGCTATTATTAAGATATAACCTATAATTGAAGATAGTTAAACCTAAGGGACCTTCTTAGTAACAAGATTACCTACCTAGAGTATATTATTAATAAAAAGGGTGTATAAATAGAGTATAGTCGTAGCTTTTTATAAGATTAGTTTTATTTATTTATTAAGACTCTCCTTTATAATATTCTAAAGAGTCTCGAGGGGATAATTAGAATAGGATAAGATAGACGTAGCTATATAGCCTTTAAGAAGTCACCTAAGTATATAAACCTATTATAAGAGGATTATGGAGTAGAGCGTAGAGTAGAGGAGTAAAGTAGACTTTAGTATTATTCTAGGATTATTATTATTAGTACCTTAATAATCCTATACCTCGTTTCTTTAGTATTTATCTTAGTAAATCCGTGCCTAATCTAGATAATCTCTTTTAATTAGATCTACGAATTAACTTATATATATATTAAGCTTATCTTTAATATTCATACCTAGTTAGAGGTAGAGTTATATTATTTGTTATCCTTTCTAGTCCTTATCGGTTCTAGCCCTTCTTACTACTCTATTGAATACGAATATTATAAACCTAATACTGATTAGTAATTAAGTTTACTATTATACGACAACTACAGATTAATAAGGATTAATAAACTAAAGAGCCATCCCGACAATACGCTCTCTATATATAGCGGAGTAGTTAATAAAGGAGCGGGTTTTATCGATCGTATCGAGGCTAAACTCTCTAGCGGTCCCCTCCGCGTTATTTATACTAAAAGGCGTGCCTCGCTCGGGCAAAGTATATTTATATACGGGGTCTAGTGCTAATATAGTTAAGGATTTATTATGGGTTATAGGTATACCTAGGACGTCGTAGAAAAGGATAAGAAAGAGGGAGAGGTATAAAGCCCTGCTCGTAGTAGTAGAGCTTCTTATGCTTCTAGCTATAAGAACCTCTTAGGGGAGACCTCTTTAGTTAAGGAGTTACCTCTTATATAGTAGTATTTACTTTTAATACCTTGCTAGAAGGTTAACCTTTTAAGTTAAGGAGTTATCTTATATAGTAGCTTTTATAGCACCTTACTAGAAGGTTTAGCGAGGGCGGTTCTAGGCTATAAGAGCCTTAGTAGCCTATTTAGCTCCGATTAACTAGCCCTAGTGTAGCGCGCGTCCGACTTTATATAGTAGTATTTAGAGGGTTTACTTATAAGTAGTAGGAATATATAGGGTTCTTATATTATTTTCCTTAATTAATAGAGAGGATAAGTTAAGCTACCTCTATAGTATTTCCTAAATTATGCTTGCGAACTAGGTGAATTTATTATAGTTTTTTTATAAAGGGGCTGCGGCGTAATTCCAAACTTAATAAACTAAAAAGATAATATTTATTACTTAATAATCCTAAGCCTCTTCCTATATATAATTATTATGCTAAGAGAGATTTTAGGTTTAGTTACTAATAGTGTAGCCTCTACTTCTAACCTAGGACCTCTAAAGCTATTATTAAATATTATAAGCGAAGTTTTAGATTCCTTACTATTAAAAATAACCATAGTCTACCCTATTACCCTATTATAACCGTAACAGTAATAATTAATAGTCTACAATCTTTTATTATACTAATAGATTTATTACTTTCCCCTCACCTTTACTCTCTTTCATTCCTTTCTACTACCCTTATAGTTATTATAAAGATTATATCCTATAGCTACTAACTATACTACCTTCTACTAGTATTATAATTATTTGGAGCCCTCTAATAACTTCCCCTCCTTCTACCCTATATTAACTACTTATGTTACTAATTCTAACCCTTATAATGCTTTTTAGCGAATTTAGTATATTTAATATTATTTACTACCTTCTAATGTTAATACCAACCTTACTACTTCTCCCTCCTTTAACACCTTTGTTAATACCTAAATCTACTAACTCTAACCCGCTATTTATATTACTAATATCAATGACCTCAGATAATAGTAGTAAGCCCTAATTACCTACTAAAGTAAATTACCTTAGTTTTAATAACTCGCTTTAACTATAGTATTAATATAGTATCTATATAATTATAAGGTTATCTATAGCTTTAAAGCTTATAATTTCTAAATATAATAAGCCCTAACTACCTATATAAGATAGTCTTTAAAGGACTATAGCTTTAACCTTTATAGTTACTACTAAATTAGGTTTATTTATAGTTACTCAATGTTAGTATTCTAACTTTAGGCTACTTCCCCCCCCCCTTCCTCTATTTAAATAACCCCTCTTCTACTTTCTTCCTCCTTATAACTTTATTACTTATTACCTTTTCAATTTATAACCTTAACCCCTTGACCTTACCCTATTTATATTATCTATTATATCTAAGTTATCATAAGTATTAAAAAGCCTTTAGTAATAGCTACTCTACTAATAATAAAGGTTTAATAGATCTATCTTTATTAGTTTATACTAATAGCGCCTATTCTTCTAGGGTAAAAAGGTATATATGAAGCTTTTATTAAGGACTACCTAGGTTAGTTCATTATAATTAGGAATTATATTGCCTTCCTTTAGGAAGGTTAATCTTTACCTTTGAGGAAGCTAGGCCTACTTAAGGAAAATAACTCTCTTAGTAGTATTAAACCCCTATATATTAAAAGCTTAAATTTAATTAGTCTTTTAAAAGGTTAAGCTAGTCTATCCTAGGTCTAGATTAATATAGGTCTATATAGCTTAGTTTAGTCTATACTACTATTATTAGCCCTTATTAGCTCTTATTAGCCCTTTATTAGCAGGCCCTATATATATAATAATCCTCTAGCTAGTAGATAGTAGAAATAGGTACTTACTAGTATATCTATACCTTTATTAAGGTTAGATAGAGCTAGCTATAACTAGACTTAGTAGATAAGACTTTAAAATATAGTATAAGGTAGTTATAAAGAACTAACCTTTAGCGATATAATTATTAAGGATCGCTTTCAATCTTTAAAGGATCTCCTTATTTATCTTTTGTATAAGGTACCTATAGATTTTAAGTAGTATATAAGCTATAAAAAGAAATAGCCACTCCTCTGTGTAGCCTATAGTATACTTACCTTCTACCCTTTACTTATTTAATAATTATGCTTATTATAAATCTTAATAAGAAGATCTATTTCTTTAAATATATAATAGATACTTATTAATATACTTACGCCCTTACTATTATTAAATAGAGTTAGCTATAAATAGACTTAGTAAATAAAACCTTAGAATATAGCGCGAGGCTCTTATTATTAAGGACTACTTTTATACCTTTTAGGACCTACTTACTTGTCTTCTTTATAAAATACCTATAGACTTTAGGTAATATATAAGCTAGACCTCGTTATTAAGTTAGAGCTTAGAGTTATTACTAGAGATATAGAGCTTAAGTAAATATCGCTTACTGGTACTACTTCTTTATAAAATACCTATAGGTTCTAAGAAGTATATAAACTATAAAAATAAAAAGCTCCTGATTATTTTAGCTTATAGTATACTTACCTCCTATCCCTTATTATCCCTATTAATATATATACTTTTAATAAGAGCGGGAGCTAGTAGCTAGTAGCAACTAGTACTTATCATTATATTTATATTCTTATTAAGGTTAGATAGAGTTACCTATAACTAACGTAGTTAACAAGCGAGCTGCCTAGGTAAGCGAGCTACCTACCCGACTATAACTATAGGATATTTCTAACTAATATATCACACCTAGGAAACTAATTAAATTTAAACTACTTAGAAACCACTTTATTAGACCTTTCTTTAATAAATTAATATATTTATATATTATAACTAGTATTCCTATAGATACTATATTACTATTAACCTATTAAGGTCCTTAGTTAGTAACTACTATTCTAATATATTTCCTCCTTACTCTAAGATATTACCTCTCTTTATAATTAAATATCCTCTACTTTAGCTATAATAAGACTCCCTCTTTATATAGGCTAGGCTTTCTTAACCCTCTAGTATTAGCTAATTAAGGTATTCTCCTCCTAAAGGATTTTATTCTTAGACCTTAGTAAAGTAATTTAATATATAAATCCTCGCGCTCTTTTTAATAAATACCTTATAGCTTTCATAATTAAGGTTAGGGAGCTATTCTAATAATAGGAGATCCTCTTTCTAATAAATTTAAACCAAGAAGATACCTTAATTAGGTTACTTAGTATCTAATAAGTCAAAGCTAGAGGTATTACTAGTAGGGATCCTAGAGGTATTAGAATATATAACTTTATATTAAGCTTAGATAATATACTCCCTAGACCTAGAGATATAAGCCTGGCCGCTCTAAATCCTCCCTATATATTTCTTTTTATAATTACTTATATAAATATCCTATAAAATATAGGGAAGAAGTCCTTTTATATAATATAAGTATTATCTTATTATATCCTTTCCTTAATTTCCTAGCTATAAGCCTTCTTTAGTAGCCTAAAATACCTAATATCAAAGGGCTAAAATAAATAAGATAAATAAGCTATTATATAGAGTATAATAATCTTATTTTCTTATAATATATCTTGAAGCTAGTAGTATAGTAACATTTATACCTATTAATGACGAGGAGGTAGTAATTACTACTTATACGCGGTTTTATATACTAGTTAAAGTATTAGAGCTAATCTAAGCCTCTTTTATTTATTATCTATCCGTTTTTAGATATTATAATTACCTAGTTATATGGGGGACTAGTCTTAACATACTAGGTAGAGAGAAGATATTAGCCTATAATAATAATATAGGGTAGAATACTATAGCTTAGTAAACTAATAGCTTAAATAACTATAACCTATTTATACCTACTAGGCTATATTACTTTTATATTTAAATACCTTTTAGCCCTTATTATAACTATTCTAAACGCAATCTAGCTTATTATAAACCTAGTTTTATTAAAGTTATATATATCTAAGTCTATAATACTATATCTAGTAACTATATTCGCTATACAATAAAACTATATATTTATTATATCTAGATCTTTATATTAGGCCCTCTTATAGTTATACTTCAAGGAAAGCGCGTCTATAGCTATAGTTATTACTTAACAAAGTTTAAAGCCCCGCGCTTCCTAACTAGGAGCATTCTATAATTGGCAAGTAGTTAATTAGTTATATCTTCTATACTACTAATATAAGGGGGAAACAATTAGGAATCTAGGTTAAGAATATACTTAACTAGCTTCTCTTCTTCTAATAGTATAAGCTTTCGCGAGTTTAATATAAAGGATCTCCTTACTTATCTTCTCTATAAGGTACTAATAGATTCTAAGTAGTATACAAGCTATAGAAGTAAATAGCTACTCCTTAGTATAGCCTATGATATACTTTCCTCCTATCCCTTATTATCTCTATTAGTATATATACCTCTAATAAGAGCGGGAGGTATATAAAAGACTATACATTAAGAGGAGACTATTGTATAAGGGGATTACTATACTATTTACCTATATTAAATACCAGATATTATAGTTAATATCCTATTAAAAGAGCTTATAGCTAGCGCTCCCTAGTATAAAAATAGAATATATAGTATTACTAATTAGATTTATTCTATATATAGTATAACCTTACTAACAGAAGGTCTCGCGTTAGAGCTAGCTATGGCTAGCGCTCCCTAGTATAGTACAAGCTTTTAAGAATAATACCAAATAATAGTAGTAATATTTAAAGTTATCCCTATTAAAGCCTACTACTAAATTGGTAAAATAGAGAGCTATTATAACCCCTTACGCTACGCTTATATTATTATTCAATAGGAAGTCCCCTATATTAAGCCCCCTCTCGCTCTCTAAATATTAATTAAGTCTATTAATAATACTACTAGCCCTAATAGCCTTATACGTACCCCACCTATTTTAGCATATATCTATAGCTTAGTAATAACCTTACCCCCTCCCTTAATATTACTACTAGAGCTAAGGTAATTAATATTATGATAGAGGAATTATAAAAGAATTACTCTAAATATAAAGTTATAATTACCCTCGCTACTTATAATAGCCCTAGTACTAATGATATTATCTTCCTCTTATTATAATTATAGGTTAGAGTATATTAAGAAAAGGATAAATAATAAGGCTTACATTAATTAGTTATCATTTTAAGTAAAATAGTTACTATTTAGCTACTATATAGCTCCTAAGATTTCCCCTCTATCATTATAAGACCCTTTTATAGTAATTCTAATACCCCTAGAGACCTTAACCTAGCTAAGGATAACAACTTATAAGCCCTTATTACCCCCGAGGCTGCTAAGCTAACCCTAACCCCCCCTCCGCCCTAGTATAAAGGATAGCTCTAGAAGAACTCTATTACTAACCTATCTAATATATTTAAATTAGAAGTTAGTTACTTAAATAATATTTATCTTAATAAAGGAGAAAGCCAATTAGTAACTTTCCCTAGCCCTATATAAGTGTTACTATACTATAGTTATATCCTATATACTGCTATTAGTTACTGCCTAGCTAAATATATAGACCGCTCCCGGGCGCCTACGCGCGGAGCCTCCTAGTAAGATATTAATTATCTTTAACTTAATAAATTACCTCTTATTCCTATAATATCTAGTAGTATAACTAATTCGATCCGCATAACTAATGTAGTTAGCTATATAATAGCGAATGTATTATAATAGGTATACAGGCTGCTTCTCTCTTAAGACTATTAATACTAATAGATTATTACTAGCGCTTAACTATACCACTACTAATCTATACGCACCAGTAGAGCTCTTTATAACTTCGAGAGATCCCGCGAGGGATTATTAATACTAATACTAATACTCCTAATGCTTATATATACCTTAGGACCCTTTATAATAGCTATTAATTAAGACCCTTTCGCTAGGCTAGTCTTAATTACTACTACCTTATTATTAATATAGCGCTAATAACCGTTATAGTAAAAACTATAAGAGACTGGTGCGGTGGCCGGCCTATATAAGCGTATGTGTAGTGTATTCCGGCACGAAGTGCGCGGAATAGCAGATCTTTTGCATATAGCGCAATAGGTTATTATATCGCTACGGCATACTACCCAAAGCGTTATAATTTTCCGCACACTTCGTGGGTCTTCTGGACTTAGCCCTTTTAGCTATATAGAGGTTAGCGGTTCGAATCCCGCTAGGTACCTGCTATAGCGTGACGATAGCGGATAGTAGGGCTATGCGCTAGCGCAGTCCTAAGTTAGGCTTAGAGGGTGCATACATAGCGACGTTAGTCACGTGGACCTCGGGGTCTATATATGCTTATCTATCTTATCTCTACGCTTAAGGGACTAAGCGCTTAGAGTAGGGGGCAATTATAAGAGACTAGTGCAGTAGCTAGCCTATATAAGCATATATATAGTGCATTCCAGCACGAAGTGCGCGGAATAGCGGATCTTTTGCGCATGGCGCAATGGGTTATTGTATCGCTATGGCACACCACCCGAAGCGTTACAAAAACATATTATTTCGCTATATATTCATAAATAGCTATAGCCCTTAGTAATACTAATATCGCTATAGACTCTATTATACTAACTTCCCTTTATATAACGCTCTCTTTTAGTATATTTATAGCCCTTTGCTATATATACCTAAGCTATACGCGCGAGAGGGCTCTTAGCCCTACTCTACGCGAGTTAGTACCCCTATAGATAGCTCTAGCACCCTTCTAAAAGGTTCTAAGCTACCTTATAATGCTAATACTAAGGTAGCTAAGACGTCCGCGCTACTATTCCTATAGAGTCCCTATTATGCTACTACTCTTACTAGCTAAGCCGCCTCTCTTTTTATTACTACTCGCTTTTACTCACCCCCTTAGCTACTACCCGCAGAGCTGCGCCGCTTAGAGCTATATATACTAGGATAGGATAAGATAGACTTAGCTGCGCAACTTTCGGAAAACTCCCTTAGCGCACGGACCTATTACAGGAAGACTATAGAGTAGAGCGTAGAAGAGAGGGGCGTAGTAGACTTTAGGGGAGTATATATATTATTATAATTAGTACTTTAGAAATCCTATACCTCGTTTTTTAGTATTTTCTTAGTAAATCTACGCCTAATTTAGATAATCTCTTTTAATTAGATCTATAAATTATTCTATATATCTTTTAAGCCTACTCTTAATATTCTTACTTATTTATAAGTAGAGCTATATTATTTATTATTTTTCTAGTTCTTATTAGTTCTAGCCCTTTTTAATAGTACCTAGAGGTAGATTCTTTTGCTCTTTTTAATAGCTTTTATAAGCTTCTTAAACAGTTAGGTACCTTTGTTATATCTATATATCCCCGCTATTAATATTTATATATATAATTAATCTATTTTAAATATAATAATAACTTAAGAAATTTATAAGTAATAAATAATAATAATATAAATAATAATAAAAACGTAGCTTAAAGAGAGGAAGATATTTATAGACCTACCTTAGTTCTAAGGGAATAGTAATAGCTATACTTTCTTATAGAATTAAGGTAGGAATAATATAGACCCTAAAATCCTCCCTTTCTCTTTTTTTTATACTATTAGTAGGTTCTAGCGAGTATATTCCTTTCCTTACCCCCTTATATATTATTATAACTACTATTATTTAACTAGCCAGTTATAGCTCATATAGCTAAGATAGCTATATATAATACTAATATAGAGATTAGTAGTCTTACTTAGCTAACGAGTATAGCGAGATTAACTAGATTAGTTACTAGAGACTAATAAACCCCTTATTATTATAGCCCTAAGTACTAAGAGTAATATACTAACTTTAAAGAGATATTAATATAGAGAAGCTACGAATTGTTCTAAGATAAGAGTATTATTAAGAAGACCCTTCTATATTATATAATAAGACTTAAAGTAGATCTATAATAGCTTAGAGTAATAAGATCGAGGGTACTAGACCTTTCTTATATTTATTTAGTTATTTAATTTATACTATTCCCCTTTTTATTTTATTTAAAGAAAGTTATAACTACCTACTTTATCTTTCTATTTAGGAGATATTATAATAATAACTTTACTTTATTAATTATAATACTCTATTACTTTAACTATATAATATTAACTTTAATATTTATAAACCTATAAGTATTATATCTTCTTCTTCCTTAGCTAACTTAGATACTAGATCCTCTTTTAATAAGGGGAAATAGCCTAAAGAGAGATTTATAAGAGCTTCGTTTAGCGAGATATAACCTCGTGCTATAGGGTAGCTAGCCTCTAATAATAATATAGATAGGTTTATAAATCCTACTTCTAGGATAGGAGTATTACCCTTAAGTACTCTATATTTCCCTAATAGAAGCTATACTAATTAGGATATTATAGCCCTTACTAATCTCCTTATAAGATGTCCTATTATTATAGTAATAACTTCTTTCTTAACTAGAGCGCCTAAGTTTATTAATACTAATATCTCTAATTTTATTACTAACTATAAAAGCCTTTTAAAGCTTTATTATAAGACTAAGAAAGATATAAAGAAGGAGGTCTATATATATAGCTCTAGTAACTATTAAGATATAGTAAAATCTTATATTAATAAAGCTAAGACCTAGAAGGAAGCTAAGGAGAAACTCCTATACTAGTTCGGATTTATAGACCTAAAGTCTTATTAAGATCCTAATAAGGACTTTTAGAACCTAGTTATAAGATCTCGTATTGAGGATAATAACCCTTCCTAGGTTATAGCATTAATTACTACTATTTAATAGCTTTAATAGAGAGCTATTTAGCATAGAGACCTAGAACTTACTAATACTAAGCTTATTTATATTACTTATTACTATTTTTTATAGAGGGCTATAAGAGCTATAGCCCGAAGTCTTAGCTACTAGCGTACTAAGGTTATTTTAAAGTAGTAGGTTATAATAGAAGACGCCCTAATTTAATAATCTACTACCCGCTAGGAATATTAGTAGTTATCTAGCCTTATTAAGCCTAAACTAATAATAACGCTTTAACTCCCTGCAAAGACGATTCTAATAAGGTAGAGGGCTAAAGCTAAGGAACCCTCTATAGCTTAGACTACTACTAGCTTGATTATTAACTCTCTCGTAGAGAACTTTAGGACCCTAAATGTTAATAGGGCTAATTATAAGATAGATATCTTAACCCTTACTAAGAGAGTTACTAGCTAAGGAGATAATACTTTCGACCTAAACGCTACGGAAGCTACTAAACCTTATAAATAATAATCTTAGGACTATTTATAGACTTAATACTAATAATAGTAGTACTTTTACCTATAGGCTAGACGTAGGGACTACTAAGGAGAATACTAGTAATACTAGGGATTTAGAGGAGGTAGAGCAATAGGAGGCTATAGAGGCTTCTAGTAAGATAGGCTAACGTAGTATATACCTTTCTAGGCTATAGGGGCCTGCTAGTTTTATAGCGCTATTAACTATATTGTTATTAGCTACGTTAAGTATCTCGAGGCTAGCTAGAATAGGGTCTGCTACTATATATCGCCCTACTACTTTATTAGTACCCTAGATATAAGCACTAAGGTTAAGATAGGTATTATTAATAAATGCTATAACTATAAATTAACTAATAGTTAGACGATTTTAAAGTATATCCTAATTAACGAGCATACCTTTATATACTATATAGTTACTACGAGTAAGTTAGTAGAAAAGTAGTAGCTAAAGCTTCTAGAGGAGGTTATAAAAGTTATTAGTTATAATAAGATACGCCCTAAACTATCTATTAGCTTTATAAATTTATTAAAGGATACTATTTAATTATATAACTTTATAAATATAATATTCTTTAGCCTTAAGCTAAAGAACTAGTATATTAACTTAGTAGAAGATATTACTACTATAGAA
The DNA here is from genome assembly GCA_036785755.1 of Colletotrichum ledebouriae. NCBI lineage: Eukaryota > Fungi > Ascomycota > Sordariomycetes > Glomerellales > Glomerellaceae > Colletotrichum > Colletotrichum ledebouriae. The sequence goes on along the minus strand of JAVHLU010000291.1, from coordinate 867 downwards.
AGAGGTAAAGCTAGAAGGTATTATATAGAACCTTATAATATTTATTATTACTAAGCGCCCTAAATAGTAGATCTACTTATAATTCGAGACGCTCCTATTTAAATTACTTAAAGAGTTATAGAGCTCCTAGATAATAAGGAAGATACTAAAGATATTATACTACTAGACGCCCCTACGGAATAAGTTAAGTAGTAGAAGTAGGATAAATAAGATAAGCCTCGGATTTAATATAATAATTTATAAACTAGCTATACCCTTATCCTTAAGCTATATAATAAAAGAGTAAATAGGAAGGTAGCTATCCCTAAAGCCTTCCTTTATTAGAACTAGCCTAATTAGGATAGAACGGTCTATAACGCTACTAAAGCCATAATTACTAAGTATAAGAATAGATATAACTTAAAAGTATAAGAGGTTTTTATTCCTACTAATATTATACTTCTAGATAAATTTAATAAGATAGGGGAGAGTAATAAGGAGCTATAGGAATAAATAAATTAATAGAGTAATAATAAGAACTAGTCTAAAGGCTAAGTAACTTTAGCTACTATTTCTATAAACTTACCTAAGGATTTATAAACTAAGATAATTTAATTTAACTACTATATAATTAATTATATCTTTAAGATAAGCGCTATAATAAAAGATTAGGATTTGGTATTACTTTTACTACTAAGATATATTACTATTCTAGACTTTGTTATAACCTACTAGTAGATTACTATTACTCTTCATAGCCTTGCGAATATATTAATTAGGGGGATTATTAATAGTAGCTCTACTATTAACCTTATTAGTAAAAGTTATATTAAGCGCCTAGGCTTATAGAGCGATATAGTTAAGATAAATATAGGGATCCGCAGGATT
>JAVHLU010000290.1:0-70953 GCA_036785755.1 Colletotrichum ledebouriae | reverse complement strand
ATAAGAATAAACCTTCGGATAGTAAGCCCTTAAATCTACTAGTATAGCTATACTAGGATAGAGAGGAGAGGGATAATACTAAATAGAGGTCTAACTAGGTATATAACTAGGAGGGCTATAGCTAAACCTATTAAAGCTAATAACTATATAATCTACTACCTAGTAACTTATAACTAGGAATAGTAGAAAGTAAATCCCGCTCTAGTTATTAGTTTTTACTCTAATACTATATAAAGCGGGAGCAGGTATCTAGCTTCTTTAAGACTTTTATACCTAATTAGTAGAAGGCCTTTTTAAAAGCTAATATAGGGTACTATACGCTCTATAGCTATATTTATACTACTATCTATAGCGCGAAACCCGCTTATATAACTATAATAATCTATAAATATCTTATTACTAACTACCTTATTAAGCTACCCTGCTTATAGAAGGAACTTTTAAACCTCCTATAGGCGCTCCGAACTCGCTTTAAAGAAGTAGCTAAGGTTAAGATAGGTAAATTATAGTAAATAGATATATAGCGCGTTATTAATTAAGAGATAATAATAAAGAGACTAATCCCTTTAAAGTAGGTATTTACCTATAAATTTAATAAGGATAATATCCTCGATTAGTATAAAGCAAGGCTCTATATTCGAGGCGATTAGTAAGAGAAGTCGCCCCTTAAATAGACTTATATAGCGACCCTCGCTACCTATACTTTTAGGGTAGTAATAGTAATTACTATATAATTCGACCTCGAAGTTAAATAATTTAACGTTATTAATATATTCCTAAACGCCTCTTAGGATCTAAATAAAGACCTAATTATTTATAAGTTACTAGATAGCTTTAAGTAGCCTAGGAAATATATTAAACTACGCTGCGCGCTCTATAGGCTAAGGGATATATTACTACTCTAGTATAAGGAGTTCTCTTTAACCCTTTAGCGTTTAAGCTTTCTACTTATAAGCAAAGACCTATATCTCTTCTAATTAATTAAGAAGAGGGTCCTTATTATCTTCTATATAGATAACTTCCTTATCCTATTTTATAGGAAATATAAAGAAGTAATATAAAAGGTAATTACTAGCCTAAAGGAAGCGTATAAGTTAAAGGAATAAGGCCTAGTTAAGTACTATCTTAGAATTAGGGCTATTTATAACTAAGCTATATAAAAGATATACCTTTCTTATAACTAATATATTAAGTAGGTTATAAAGAAGTTCGATTTACTTAACTTAAGAGCGCTAATAACCCCCCTTCTAAACCTACTACTCCTAAAGAGTAAAATAGTAATAATACTATTAGAGGTAAAGAGTTTCTAAGAGAAGATTAGCTCTATATTCTATATTACTATTATAATCCGACCTAACGTCGCTTTTATATATTCTTTACTCTCGAGATTCCTAATAAATCCTGCTCCTTATTACTATATTACTACTAACTAGGTTATATAATACCTATATTATACTTATTACCTCGTAATACGTTTTAGTAACTTAGGGGGTAGATAGGTATTACTAATTATAGGCGACGCTTTGTTTATAAATAATAAAGAGATATAGAAGTTATCTTAAGGGTATATAATCTTGCTCTTTAGAGGACTAATTTAATAGAAGGCTATTTAATAAGCTATAGTTATAATATTAATAATAGAAGTAGAGCTTCTAAGCCTTAAATATATAGCTAAGGAGACTATTACTCTTTAGAGGCTATTTAGGGATATCGCTCTTAAACTTAGCGATATCTAGAAGATTTATTATAATAACTAATAGATAATTCGTCTTATAGTAAGCGAAAAGGAATAGATCTTAACTAAGCTATAGTATATTAATATTTAGAATATATAGCTATAATAAGAACACGCTAAAGGATTATTTAGTATAGTATATATACTAATAAATAATATACTAGCTAATAGTCTTATAAAGGTTCTTAATTATAAGAAATTCGAGAAGTTCTATTTACTCCTTAATCTAAAGGATATATAAAGAATAATTATAATAAACGAGGGATACTCTAGATAAGTATAGGAGGGCTAGTAGCGCCTAATTTTTAATTAATTTATAGCCTATTTACTAGGGAGCCTAAAGTTACTCCTATAGGAGCAAAAGAACACAATATACCCTAAAGGGCTACCTTAAAACGCTAATTTTCTACTACTTAACCTCAGAGGATTTGCTCGTACTAATCTATTAGGATATTATATAAAGGTAGTAATACCTCTAGTAAATATATACTAATAAGACTATTAACTATATAGCGTATTATAATAGCTATATTATTAGTAAGCGGATGAGGTATAGGTATACCCGCGCTAACCGCTAAGGTTCTAAATTGAACTAGGGCGGGAGATAGAGTAATAACGCTATATATACTAGAACTACTTATTATTATAGAAGCCCTGCCCGAACCCTTATTATTACTACCCTTTATTACTACTTTAATCTCCTCCTTCTAAGTAATAATAGCCTTATAGAGCGTAGCTCTCTAATAAGCGAGGGTCTATATATTATATTAGAAGATAGTTATAAAAACGAAGTATATATAGAACCTTACCTTTCTAACTACTAGGTTATTTAAAGTCTTAGCTTTAGTATATTAGTAGGCTATAATAGTAATAGGGGCGCTTATCTATTAATAAAGTACCTTACCCTTATAATAGTAATTATACTTACCTACTATACTAAGCGAGTACTTTCTATCTAATAAGCCTAAGAGCTTACTTAAAATATACTAAAAGTAGCACTTATTAAATAGGAGTACTTACTTTACCTCTATACCTCTATTAGGGGAAAGAGAGCTAGGAGGGGGCTCTAAATTACTCTTATTAGTACCCTCCTCCTTATCTATCTCCTTAGGGATTATAATAATAACGAGGTTAGTAATATTCTAATATATAGTTATAGTAATAAAGGGATTATAACTTACTAGGAGCTATCCTCTTAAACTACTTAGGGGGGTAACCCCGGGGCCTCTTAAGCTATAAACCCTTACCCTTAGAGCTACCCCCTATAGGTTACTTCTACTTCCTTCTACTTACTATATAATATATTAGTATACTATATATTAATAATAGGAAGGAATAATATATATATAACCTTATTATCGCTCTCTAGGGGAGGAGGGCGCGCCCCTCTACCCCTAGCTTTACTCTTACCTTTAGTAGCGCGCGCTTTCTTAAGGGCTATAGCCTAACTAATCTTCTTTTTAAGAGGTATCTATAAATAAGTTAGTATATTATAATAGCTTTAAGATTGTTATATATTATAAGTATACGCGCGCGCGTGTAATAAGGTTATTATTAGGACTAAAGTTAGGTATATATATAGTTATTATATTATATATAGGGAAGAGTTAAGAAAGTAGGAGGGCGGCTAGGTTATTTTATTTAGAATTAATATAATAGTAGCTACCCTACCTAAGCTAATAAGAGATAACGGATTCTACTATTATTAGTAAGAGTTAGTAAATAAAGGGTACTATAATAATAATAGCGATAGTTATAAAGGTAGAAAACTATAACTATTTATACTTTACTTATACCTAATATAAACGACTTTACTTTATTATCTCTTTTATTAATAGGCTTATTAATAAGTTATTTATTAATATACCGCTTTATATTTAAGTATTTTAAGGGATACTACGTAGTTAGGCGCTTTTCTAGCTATAGCTATATCTAGGGGGGTATATTATAATGCCTTTAATATCGCCCGTTCCTAGCGCGGCATATAACTAATATTAGCTCTAGAGTAACCTTATTCCGGGGTCGTTCCTCTGACTATAGTTATAAGCGACTACGTTATAGCTACTCTCGTTATAATAGATTAAGCTCTTTAGTAACTATAAATGTGGCCCTATAGGACGTTTCTCAACAAAATACCTATATAGTATTTCCCGAATTATACCTGCGAACTAGGTAAATTTATTATAGTCTTTTTGCGAAGGGGCTGCGGTGTAATTCCGAGCTTAATAGTTACTAAAGAGCTTATTCTATTATAACGAGAGTAGCTATAACGTAGTTACTTATAACTATAGTTAGAGGAATAACCCCTAGAAAAAGGTTACTATAGAGCTAATATTAGTTATATACTATACTAGGAATAGGTAATACTAAAAGTATTATAATATACCCCCCTAGATATAATAATAGCTAGAAAAACGCCTAACCGCGTAATATCCCTTAAAATACCTAAATATAAAGCAATATATCTATAAATAACCTATTAATAAGCCTATTTATAAAAAAGATAATAAAGTAAAGTTGTTTATATTAGGTATAAGCGAAGCGTAAATAGATATAGTTTTCTACCTTTATAATTATTACTATTATTATTATAATACCCTTTATTTACTAACTCTTACTAATAGTAATAGAATTTATTATCCCTTATTAGCTTAGGTAGGGTAGCTATGATTATATTAACTCTAAATAAAATAACCTAGCTACCCTCCTACTTTCTTAACTCTTCCCTATATATAATATAATAACTATATATATACCTAACTTTAGTTCTAATAATAAATTATTACGCGGGCGCGTATATGCTTATATCGCGTAATAATCTTAAAGCTATTATGATATATTAATATATTTATAAATACCTCCTAAAAAGAAGACTAGCTAGGCTATAGCCCTTAAGAAGGTGCGTGCTACTAAAAGTAAGAATAAAGCTAGGGGTAGAGGGGTATGCCCTCCTCCCCTAGAGAGTAATAATAAGGTTGCGTATATATTATTCCTTCTTATTATTAATATATAGTATACTAATATATTATATAGCGAGTAGAAGGAAGAAGTAGAAATAACCTATAGAGGGTAGCTCTAAGAGTAAGAGTTTATAGCCTAAGAAGCCCTAGGGTTACCCTCTTAAATAATCTAAGAGGATAGCTCTTAATAAGTTATAATCCCTTTATTATTATAACTATACGCTAGAACGTTACTAACCTTATTATTATTATAATTCCTAAGGAGATAGATAAAGAGGAGGATATTAATAAGGGTAGTTTAAAGCCCCCTCCTAGCCCTCCTCCCCCTAATAGAAGTATAGAAGTAGAGTAAATACCCCTATTTAATAAGTATTACTTTTAGTATATTTTTAGTAAGCTCTTAAGCTTATTAGATAGAAAGTACTCGCTTAGTATAATAAGTAAGTATAACTACTATTATAAGGGTAAGGTACCTTATTAATAAATAAGTACCCCTATTACTATTATAGCTTATTAATATACTAAAGCTAAGATTTTAAATAACCTAGTAGTTAGAAAAGTAAGGTTCTATATACGCTTTATTTCTATAACTATCTTCTAATATAACTTATAAACCCTCGCTTATTAGAGAGCTACGCTCTATAAGGCTATTACTATTTAAAAAGAGGAGATTATAATAATAAAAAAGGGTAGTAATAATAAGGGTTTAGATAGGGCTCTTAAGGTAATAGGTAGTTCTAGTATATATAGCGTTATCGCTCTATCTCCTGCCGTAGTTCTATTTAGAACCCTAGCGGTTAGCGCGGGTATACCTATACCTCGTCCGCCTACTAGTAATATAGCTACTATAGTACGCTATATAGTTAATAGTCTTATTAGTATATATTTACTAGAGGTATTACTACCCTTATATAATATCCTAATAAATTAGTATAAGTAAATGTGAGGGTATGAGTATAGCTAAAGGCCTAGACCAGGGAAGAATAACAACTTTGCGCAATAATAGGTATATAGTAGTGTATTAAGTATAACTTGGCTTCTTCCCTAATAGTATGCAGAAGCTCCTTTTAAAGTGTGCGTGCGTTGCGCGAGGGTTCGGCGCCCGCTTAGCGCTACTTACTAATATCCTTATAATCACCCCCCTCTCTAAAGCCTTGGTCCCTAAGGCTCTTATTTAGCTCTCGTGGGCTTAGCTACGGGCTTATTTAAGTAATATCCTATAATAGTAATCTAATAATCTAATTATTTAAATACTACTTATTTTAGCATTATTTTAGCGCTTATTTAGCGCGCGTTTAGCGAAGGTTAATATAATAGTATAATAGGGTTATCGTAGACTTAACGTATACCTATTAAATATCTATATAGCGTTATTTTAGCGCTCTATTAGCGCGCATTTAGCGAAAGTTATAATATAATAGGGTTATTATAAACTTAACGTATACCTATTAAATATCTATATAGGAGTGTTATAAACTTAACGTATACCTATAGTCTATATAGTATAGGGTTATTATAAACTTAATATATACCTATAACTATATAATATAATATCTAGTATAGGGTTATTATAAACTTAACATATACCTATAACTATTATATATCTTAGCGACGCTGAGGATATACTAATTATACGCTAAATAGCAGCTACGTAACTACGGTCTTTAATACTATAACTACGGTTAATAATTATCCTCTAATAAATTAAGATACTCGATCTCCTTTATAGTCTAGATAGCGTTTATAGACGCCTTTAGCAGTATCTTGACTAATATCTTTAGCGCTAGGTTGCTAGTAGCTTAATAATAACGCTCCTCTATATACCCTTTCTAGAAGTAAATAATATAAGTATAGTTCTTCTAGCACTTATCTATAGTATAGCCTATATAACTATACGTTATATAGTCTCCTAGCTACGCGGTTTTTATAGGCTATTTAGTCTCTAATACTTCTATAATAATATACAACTTATAGTATATCTCCTAGGCTTATTTAGTAGCTATAGCTATATCTAGCGGCTTCTAGGTGTTAAATTACTACTACTCTAGGTCCCTCTAAACCCGCGGGCTTAAGTAATAAAAGAATAAAAAAGCTAGTATATAGCTATCCTTATAGGGCGTTCCTAATACTTATAGTATTACTAACTATTTAGCGAAGAAGCGGAGAGGGCTCTAATTAGTACCCTATTAGGCTTTATAGAGTAGGCTATATAGTTACTACTCTTAGAAGGCTAGGTTAATATAGGATTAGCAAGCAAATACTAAGAAGTCGGCTTATATAGCCTTATAGCTAAGGGTAGTAGCGTAGTTTTACTAACGTATCTAGAGCGTAGGCGAGAGCTTTATAAGTACTTACTATATATAGTAGCTATTAGAGGCGTTATAGAGGTTATTTATATCCTATATAGTAGTAAGCTAATCTACTACTTATATAGGAGTAGAGTCCTCCTTAAGGGTAGTATAGGAGTAGGCTAGAGGGCGCTTATATTAGCGCGTAGTTAGCACGTAGTTAGCGAGGGTATATAGGAGGTCTGCGTAATTAGTACCCTAGCGCTAGATAATACGCAGGAGCTCTATAATAACTACGTTACTTAAGGGCGTAGTTAAGGGTATAGCTACGTTAGTAGTTATTATAATAGGCGCGGGCGTAGCGGATAAGGCTTGTAAAAAATCTTTACTATTAGTACTAGTATTAGCAACGGTATAGTAGGTAGTTAGGCGCGTAGTTATTATTCCGGGCTAGTCTTCTCGAGACGAGGTAGAAGTTATATAATTATAAGGGTATAAGTATAGCTAAAGGCCTAGACTAGGGAAGAATAACAACTTTATATAATAATAGGTATATAGTAGTATATTAAGTATAACTTAGCTTCTTCCCTAATAGTGTGCAGAAGCCCCTTTTGAAGTGTGTGTGCGTTGCGCGAGGGTTCGGCGCCCGCTTAGCGCCTCTTACTAATATCCTTATAGTAAGTCCTCTGAGGTTAGGTAGTAGAAAATTAGCGTTTTAGAGTAGCCCTTTAGAGTATATTATATTCTTTTTACTCCTATAGGAGTAACTTTAGGCTCTCTAGCTAATAAGCTATAAATTAATTAAAGATTTAGCGCTACTAGCCCTCTTATACTTATTTAGAGCGTCCCTTGTTTATTATAATTATTCTCTATATATCTTTTAGATTAAGGAGTAACTAGAAATATTTAAATTTCTTATAGTTAAAAACCTTTATAAGACTATTAGCTAGTATATTATTTATTAGTATATATACTACGCTAAATAATCCTCTAGTATATTCTTATTATAGCTATATATTTTAAATATTAATATATTATAGCTTAGTTAAGATCTATTCCTTCTTACTTACTATAAGATAAATTATCTATTAGTTATTATAATAAATCTTTTAGATATTACTAAGTTTAAGAATAATATCCTTAAATAGGTTCTAAAGAGTAATTATCTCCTTAGTAGTATATTTAAGGCTTAGAAGCTCTACTTCTATTATTACTATTATAACTATAGCTTATTAAGTAGCTTTCTACTAGATTAGTCCTCTAAAGAGCGAGATTATATACCCTTAAGACGACCTCTATATCTCCTTATTATTTATAAATAAAGTATTACTTATAATTACTAGTACCTATCTACCCCCTAAGTTATTAAAGTATATCGCGAGGTAATAAGTATAATATAAGTATTATATAGCCTAGTTAGTAGTAGTATAGTAATAAGGAGCGGGGTTTATTAGGAATCTCAAGAGTAGGGAATATATAAAAGCAATATTAGGTTAGATTATAATAATAATATAGAGTATAGAGCTAATCTTCTCTTAGAAACTCTTTACCTCTAATAATATTATTACTATTTTACTCTTTAGGAGTAATAGGTTTAAAAGGGGGGTTACTAGCGCTCTTAAGTTAAGTAAATTAAACTTCTTTATAACCCGCTTAATATATTAGTTATAAGAAAGATATATCTTTTATATAGCTTAGTTATAAATAACTCTAATTCTAAGATAGTACTTAACTAGGCCTTATTCCTTTAACTTATATACTTCCTTTAAGCTAGCTATTACCCTCTATACTACTTCTTTATAGTTCCTATAAAATAAGATAAGGAAGTTATCTATATAGAAGATAATAAGGACTCTCTTCTTAGTTAACTAAAAGAGATATAGGTCTTTATTTATAGGTATAAGGCTTAGATACTAAAGAGTTAAGGAGAACTCCTTATATTAAAGTAGTAGTATATCCCTTAGCCTATAGAGCGCCTAGCGTAGTTCGATATACTTTCTAGGCTACCTAAAGCTATTTAATAACTTATAAATTATTAAGTCTTTATTTAGGTCCTAAGAGGCGTTTAGGAACGCGTTAATAATATCGAATTATTTAACTTTAAGGTCGAATTATATAATAATTACTATTACTACCCTAAAAGTACGAGTAGCGAGGGTTATTATATAAGTCTATTTAAGGGGCGACTTCTCTTACTAATTACTTCGAATATAAATCCTTACTCTATACTAGTCGAGGATATTATCCTTATTAAATTTATTAGTAAATACCTACTTTAAAGGGATTAGTCTCTTTATTATTATCTCTTAATTAATAACGTGCTATATATTTATCTATTATAATTTCCTTATCTTAACCTTAGCTACTTCTTTAAAGCGAGTTTAGAGCGCCTATAGGAGGTTTAAAAGTTCTTTCTATAAGTAAGGTAGCTTAATAAGGTTATTAGTAATAAGACGTTTATAAATTATTATAGTTACGCGAGTAGGCTTTATGCTATAAATAGTAGTATAAATATAGCTATAGAGCGTATAATACCCTATATTAGCTTCTAAAAAGGCTTTCTACTAATTAGCTATAAAAGTCTTAAAGAAGCTAGATACTTACTCCTACTCTATATAATATTAGAGTAAAAGCTAGTAACTAGAGCGGGATTTGCTTTCTATTATTCCTAGTTATAAGTTACTAGGTAGTAGGTTATATAGTTATTAGCTTTAACGAGTTTAGCTATAGCCCTCCTAGTTATATACCTAGTTAGACCTCTATTTAGTATTAGCCCTCTCCTCTCTATCCTAGTATAGCTATACTAGTAGATTTAAGGGCCTCTTATTTAAAGGTTTATCCTTATTACTCTTACTTACTTTAGAAATATATTATAAAGTAAGGAGTAGTTTAATTATAATTTAATTATAATCTAGTCCTCGATCTATTCCCCTTTAGAATTAACTTTTCTAATAGCTTTATATATATAGTTTATTTCTAATATATATATTATACTTACTACTCTATTTACTAGAGCTAGGCTTTTATCTAGCTCTAGTATAAGATTAGGGGATAATAGCTACCCCCTCTTTTAACTTACCTATCCCTTTAGAAGTTTTAGGATTCTTCTATTTAGAGACTTAGTTATAAGAATAAGGGTTAGTATAAGGAATTATTTAGTTATAAGTATTAATATAGCTTTATCCTTATCTATAACGCCTAGGATCTAAAGTTTAAAGTTAACTTATAATATAGGCTCTTTAATCTCTTCTACTATCTTATAGATAATATCTTCTAAAATAGCCTCTTTTACCTTATCCTTTATATAGAAAGTCTATTTTTTAAATATCATATTCTATATAATAATAACTATTAATAATAGGGGGATCTAGATTATATATAGGTTATAGGTATTTAGAATATATCCTACTAAGTATCTAATATATCCCTATAGTACTACCTTAAAGTCTCTCTTACTCCCTCTTAAGGGGGTATATTTAGTAGCTATAAGCATATATATATCCCTAGTAAGGGCGAAGGTCGCGGGTTAGGGTCGCTCTATTATTAGGTTATTACTAGTAAAGGTACTAGTAGAACTACTCCTCTTTAATCTATAGTAGCGAACGCTAGTCGTAGCGCTTAAGTAAGCTTATATTATAAAGCGTTATTACTATTAGTACTATCTTAGCTTATAGTTTTATAAGTAAGCTAGCTATAGCGAGTATCTTAATTATTCGAGTTATAACTTCCTAACTAGCCCGTTCCCCTCTACTATTTAGTTCCTTTATATATAGAGGGGTCGTTTTAACCTCTATTCCTTCTATATAGGTTTAATCCTTATATCCTATATAGCCTATAAATAAAATTACTAACCTCTTAATATCTTATCTAATCTTATAAATAGAAAGTCCCTTCTATTAAGATACCTATTACTTAAAAGCATATAGAGCGAGTATAATACTACTATAAGCCTTATTAATATATAGAAATATAAAGAGCTAACTAGTATATTTATCCTTAATTATAAGGAGCTACTAGGTCTAGTTAAAGCCTTTAGGGTAGTTAAAGAGATCCTATATAATTCTATAATAAGGGCGTATTACTTTATCTTCTAATATTTATCTTAACATTACCTATTTAGTATATATAACTACGTAGTATTAGTACTATAGGCATATTAAGCTCTTAATCCTTACCCCCTAAGTAGTATATATTAGCTACTTAAGAGCCTTAGGGCTAAGGTACCTGCTTTAGAGGTACTAAAGCATTATATTATTACTCTAGTCTAGTAGTAGTATAAAAGAGGTATACTTATATATTATAAGTATATAGTTTATATTATAAATAATAGTATTAATATTTTAGGGGATCTCTTTAGGAATACAGTATAAGGAACGAGGCTTATATTTAAGGAAAGCGAGGTTCGCTTTCCTAATAAGTTTCTTAATTATAACGCTATTCTTATAGGTTCTAAAGCGAAGTATATAGCTATACCCTAAGTATTAAATACCTATTTTCTAAAGTAGCGTTTTAGAGATAATATTAATATAAAGGTTCTCTATATATCCTATATTATAAAGTATAAAGTCCTCTATATTTATACTTTTTAAGCTATTAAGAGCGTTCTTAATAATCTATATACCCTTTATAATAATTAAGTATAAAGCTATTTTAGAGTTAACCTATTCTCTATTATAATACCTAATTAAGGAGGGGATAAGTAGGGACTTATTATTTATAAGGTATATATCCCTCTATAGTTATCTAGGACTATAGACTTATATAATATATAGGGTCCTAAATAGGGGGTTATAAAGATACTTAGGTGCTCTTTATCTAAGTTAACTATATTATCCCTAACCTCGTTTAAGAGGGCTATATAAAAAGTAACTACTATTATATTAATAGGGTAGTGTCACGAGCCAGGATAATATCGTAGGGAAAAGGGCTTAGCGGGCTAAGTTAGGGAAGTCCGAAGGAGTTAGGGGCTATAAGGAGGCACTAGGTAACCCCTAGATAAGTCCTCTAGCCCTTACCTAGTAGACTAGAGGGCTAGAGAAGAATATTTAACCTTCGCTACCCCTAACTATACTAACTCTATTACTCTATGCTATACTATTTATAATACGTTCTTCATTCCTACCTATATCGCTAGGGGTATAGATTATTAGAGTAGTATAATATATAATAATATAATACCTACCTATAGGTTTATTAGAGAGATAAATATAGTATTACTATTAAGATCCCCTACTAGCTAGGAGTAACTAAATAGCTAAACCTAGGATAAGACGCCTATTAAATAAAATAGTAATAAGGGTACTAGTAGGAGACTAAGTAACTAATTAATAGAGGCTAAATTAGATTAGCTTATTAAGGAGGAAGAAAAGAAGGGGTAGCTAAAGCGTAAATAGGAATATCTTAAGGCTTTAAGGGCTAGCTAACTATTAACCCTAGTAGGTAACCCTACTACCTACTAGGTAGTTATTAATAATAAACTAAAGAAGTATTAATTAGAGCTTTAGGGGAAGTATCTTCTAATACTTAAGTATAAAGGGGGTACCTAGACTAATTTTAATTAATTTATATCTAACCTTAATACGCGATTTAAGATAAATAAGATTATATTAGACCTAGAAAATATGCTATTTACTACTAAGTACCTAGAGGGACTAGTAGCGAAGTAATAGACCTTATACCTCTCTATTAACTATAGTAATAAGGCAAAGGATATAACCTAGGTAATAATAAAGGACTAGTTAACTAATAGCATAGTAAATATAGGGTCTAGGACCCTTAGTATATAAACCTAACTCAAGTAGACCTACTAGTAACTAGGATAATTATACTAGAGCTTTATTAACTACTATAAAGGGATCGAGGCGGAGAGCCCCTATTAATAACTAGAAGAGATCTAGGTAGCTAATATAGTAGCTAGGCTAGACCCTAAGCTCTAGTACTATATTATAGTAAGCAGGTTACTAAAGTTATAGCTTAATCTTAATACTAGGGCTAGAAATACTAAACTTATAGTTAATATATAGATATATAATATACTAGTAAGGGACTAGGGGGCTAATAATAAGGGATAATAACTAGAGGGCTAAACCCTTAACCTAGAGGGATAACCCGAGGCTCTAAAGGGATAAACCTATAGGAATTATAGTAATACTAATAACTACTAAGAGGATACTAAAGACCTACTATAAGATACTAAGAAAGAAATTATTTATTATAGTTATAAGAGGAAAGGCTATATCGCGCTAAGGTACCTATACTATAGGAAGTATAGCTACCCCTACTATAAAGAGAAACCCTACCCTAGTAAATAACTAGAGGAGGACTAGGTAGTAATATATATAATTTAATAGGGTAGTAACTAGCTATATTATATTAAAGCGATAATATAGGTCTAAGTTATAAGTAGCTAGAAGACTAGTTCTACGCTTATTAATTATAGAGCTAATAAGAATATTATAAACTAGAAGATTATAACTAATACCTAACTAGAGGCTAATAAGTTAGAACCTATTAGGGGAATATAAGTATCTAAGGGACCTAACTATAGTATATAGAAGTTAGTAACTTAAATAACTAATAGTATAGGTATCTAGCGGATAGCTTTATATAATTTTAAGATTAATAATAGTAATAGTTATAATACTATCCTAGAGATCCCCTAGTATATAGTAAAGTACTCTAATCTTAATTAGAGGGAGTTAGGCTAGACCTTTCCCCTATATAAGAAGAGTATTTATCTTATTATACTTATAAAGGAACTTAAGCGTATTAAAAATAAAGTAAGAGTAATACTTATAGGGGTATTATAAGTTAACTATATATTAACTACTAACTACTATAAAAATACCTAAGACCCTAAGGATATTAAGAGGATTAAAATAAATATCCTATTAGAATACTAGGACTTTAAGAAGGTATTTAATATTAACCTAATAATAACTACGCTAGAGTTTAGGACTACTAGGAGCTACTCTATTAACCTAGAGCCTAGAACTACGCCCCTTTTAAGCCTATTTACTTATTAGCTAAGAAAGAGTTAGAAGAGTTAAGGGATTATATTTATAAAGCCTTATAGAAGGGATAGATTTACTTATTAATAAGCCTAATAGGGGTGCTAATCTTATTTATCCTAAAGAAGGGAGGTAAGTTAAGGTTATATATAGATTACTAGGGGCTTAACTAAGTAATTACTAAGAACTATACCCCCCTCCCTTTAAATAATAAGATCCTTAACTAGCTCTCTAGAGCTAAGTACTTTACTAAGCTTAACCTTAAGGATATACATTACTAAGTAAGAATCTAGGAGGTAAATAAATAAAAGATAGTATTCTATATATAATATAGCTATTATAAATATTATATTATACTATTTAGGCTTATTAATATACCTACTACCTTTTAGATATTTATTAATAAGTCGCTTATAAGCCTAGTTAATATTATTTATATTATATACTTAGATAATATCTTGATTTTTACTAATAATATAGACTCCTATATAGAGGCTATAAGATAGGTACTTACCTAGCTAAAAGCTAATAGCCTCTATATAAACCCTAATAAGTATAAATTTTATAAGGAGGAGATTAAATTCCTTAGGTTTATAGTCTTAGTAAATAGAGTTATTATAAAATATAAGAGAGTCTAGGTAATAGCTAAGTAGCTAGTACTTATTATAATATAAGAGATTTAGCAATTTCTAAGGTTTATAGGGTTCTATTAGAGATTTATTAAAAACTACTCTAAGATTTATAGCCTATTTACTAACTAACTTATTAATATAACTAAAAGATAGCTAGTAATAACTAGGGAGGTACTAGTTACTTTCTACTAGCTCTATACTTTATTTATAAAAGCGCTTATACTATACTACCTTAATCCTATACTCCTAATTCGAGTTAAAACTAATATATTAGACTTTATAATAGGGGTAATACTAAGCTAATTAGAGGGGGATATATAAAGATTAATAGTATTTATTTCTTAGAAGCTTAAGGGCGTATAATTATAATATAATATACTAGAGGTAAAACTACTTATTATTAGAGAGGTAATAATAAGGTAGTAATACTACTTACTTTACTCCTAGTATTATATCTAATTTATTACTAACTACTTAGGTTATTAGTACCTCGCTACTAAAAAGACGCTTAGTAGCTACTAGGTTTAGCTATTATAGGATCTATTAATATTCGACTTTAAAATTAAATACTAGCTAAGTTACTATAACCTAGCTAATAGTTTATTATAGAGACCTAACTATACCCTAGAGGATATAGAAATTAATAAAGCTAGGGACTTGCTTCTAAAAGACTTCTTATAATATTTTAATAATACTACTATTTAGAGGGTAAGTATTAGGTAGTAATAAGGCGCCTAACTACTAAGCACCTCGCTAGAATAGCTTATACCCTCGCTATAGGAATAAGTTAAGAAAGCCTAATAAAAGGACCCCTTTTATATTAATAAGGAGTAGGAATAGCGAGGCATAAGGTAATTATTAGATAATACTAGTACTCTAAGATATTAGGAGGGCTTATATATCCCTAATAACTACTAACTTTAAAATAAAGTCCTTAGAGCTTTTTATAATAAACTATCTAGAGGTTACTAAGGGGTTACTAAGACGCTAAAGAGGATTAGAAAATCGTTCTTCTAGAATATATAGAAAGATAACATAAAGGAATATATTAAGATATATATAATATACTAATATATAAAGCTAAGATACTACCTCTTATATAGTAAACTCATACCCCTATTAGTACTTACCTAGCTCTTCTAATAAATATTAATAAACTTTATTATAAAACTACTACTATCTCTAATAATAATAAATAAGCTATATAATAGTATTCTTATTATTATTAACTAGTTTATAAAATACTCCCTATATATCCCTACTAGGGAGTTACTTATTACTAATAGGTTAGCTATACTACTAACTAAATACGTCTTCCTTATATTTAAGCTCCTAGAAGCTTTTATATCTAATTAGGGATCGCTATTTACTAGTAATTTCTAGTCTAAAGTATACTACTTACTAGTTATTAAGAGGAAGATTAGTACTACTTTCTATCCCTAAACTAATAGCTAAATAGAACGCTAGAACTAGAGTATTAAGTAATTTTTAAGAACTTTCTATAATATTAACTAAGATAACTAGGTAATATAGCTTAACTTAGCCTAATTTATTTATAATAACTCCTACTACGAAGCTACTAAGATATTACTTACTAAGCTATTAAAAAGATATTCCCCTTATAGACCTAATAACATTAAACCCTAGTTAAAAGCCTTAGTCCTAGTAGTATATAAGAGAGTCTATAGCTTACTTATCTAGAGGTTAGCTATTACTAACTTACTTTAGAAGTATAATAAAATATATAATAAGTTCTATAATTAGAGGAGGACCCCTATTATTTTCGCTATAAGAGACCTTATCCTACTTTTAACTAAAAATATTAAGTAGAGGTAGCTCTCTTATAAACTTTCTAATAAATATTTAAGCCTATTTAGGATCTAATAGGTAATTAATAGGGGATAGGTATATAAGCTATAGGTAGATAGAAAATACTAAATCTATAATATATTCGCGCCTATATAATTAGAACCCTTTTTTAACTTAGCTATTTTATAACGAGATATCCTAATTAATAATAACGATAACGCCTATATAGTAGACTATATCGTTACCTATAGGGGCCCTAGATATAGCTATTAGTACCTTATTAAATAGAAGGGCTATAGTAAACTAGATAATTTATAGGAGCTATAATATAACGTATTAATAGACTTACGAAGTAATTATAAAGCCTAATTATAAGCAAAAGTATTACGATCGCTATATAGTTTAATAGATAACTTAATAGATAACTAGTAGTTAGGTAGAAATAGGGTATACTAGCTAGGTATCTTAATTTACTAGCCTAAAGGCCCTAATAAGGCGAAAAGAGACTAGAAAAACGCCTAAAGGTAATACTATACTACCTAGAGGTTATTAGTAGCTTATTAGGGGTACTTCTAGAAATTTTATATCTACTAGGCGCTAGCGCCCTCCTCGCTAAGACTAGTTATATCCCCTTTAATATTATTATCTCCTAAATAGATAGATAGGGTAATAAATAGAGCTATTAGAACCTCGCGATATTACTTCAAAGTAGAAATACTAAGTAAAGGAGTACTAGTAAGGTACTAGTAGAGATTAGGCTAATTTATAACTTTATTAAAGGCCTTATTCGCCTCTTTAGCACGCTTAGCTTATATATCCTATACGTCTAGCTACTTACTAGCTAGCTACTCTATCTCTAGGTAGTAGTAGCGGAGCTCCTCGTTCTGCTTACGTAGTAACTTAGTCTGCTTCTTAGCCTCCTTAGCCTTATGCTTCTTAGGCGTTATAGTAGCCTCGTTCTTCTTAACTTAGAGGGCCTTCTTAACTATAAGCTAGGTAGCGAGGATCTCCTCCTAAATATAATTAGATACTAGTAGTAAAGCACTAGGGAGGTACTAGGGACCTACCTTATTCTTAGTATACTATACCTAAAGGTTAAGCGCGGAACTAGCCTTATCTATAAGGCGTTTAATCTTATTAGTAGCGACTATTATATAATAAGTAGCTTATAATAAGTTAGTAAATAAGAAATAGAAAATACTACGTAAAACGTATAGTAATATAAGCCTTATTATTACCTATTTTAATATAATACTTATATTTAGTAGAAATATCTAAGAAATAAATAAATTAATAACAAATTTAAAACCTAAAACTAGTAAAGTATTAGATAAGTACTAAATAAGTACTAAATAAGAACTAGGAGCTTATTATTACGCTTAAAGTAGAGAATTAAGCCTATAAGGAGCTTAATATAGGGAAGATCCTCCTTAGGGGGCTCTTACTTTACTATAGCTAGGAGGTACTAATAGTAGGGGTACCCCTAGAGTATACCTATAGTAGGGAGGGGAGCTTTACTAATAGTATTAGTAGTATTAGTGGTATTAGTAGTAGAGGATAATATAATAATGAATTCGTTATATAGTAATTAAGATAAAGTTATTAGTAGGGGAGCAGGGGGCTAATAGTAAGTTATTAGTAGTAGTAGTAGTATTATAAATCTAAAGAAGTAAGAAGGAGAGATTTAATAGGGTGGGATTTTAAATAATATTTAAATATTTTTAACTTAATACTAAAACTAGCTTTTTATATAACTAAAAGGAGGATAATCTCTAGATTATTATATTATTTAACTTTATTTAACTTTATAATATATAAGGAGGTACTAGGTAGTTACTAGATAATAACTAGTAGCCCCTTATATTATAATAAAAGCCTTCTTTATCCCTAGAGGGAGAATACCCTTATTAGACCTATAAAGGGGCTAAAAATATAATAGTAAGCGGAAAATATAATAATTTAGAGGGTAAATTTAAAGTAATAAAAATAAGCCTAAATAATAATATATTTTAATATAACCCTATAAAAGAAGGAGTAACCCTTATAAGGGGGCTTAGTTATAACTATCTAAATAACTACTAGGTAGTCCTAGACTTATTAGATAAAGCTATAAGAATAGTTAGAATAAGGGGATTAGCCTTATTACTAGCTTATTACTCCTCTAAGCTATAAAGTCCCTTAATATTAGGTATAAGAGCTATAAGAGTATCTAGAGTAGAGGATAAGTACCCTACTACTAGTTAACTATACCTCTAAGCTACTTAGCTATTTAAAAAAGAGTTATATAGCTAGAATAAGGGATATTAAATTCTAGACCTATAGAAACTAGGAAGTTATAAAGTCCTATAGGGGGGGTATTAGGTACCCTCTAGATAACTATAGAATAAATTAGTCTAAGGGTAGACTAGCTTAGAGGGGGGGGATTATATTATAAGCTAGGATAATATTATAGGGAAAAGGGCTTAGTAAGCTAAGTTAGGGAAGTCTATAGGAGTTAGGGGCTATAGCGAGGCACTAGGTAACCCCTAGATAAGTCCTCTAGCCCTTACCTAGGAGACTAGAGGGCTAGAGAAGAATATTTAACCTTCGCTACCCCTAACTATAGTAACTCTATTACTCTACGCCGCACTGTTTATAATAGGTAGCTCGGGGCTGCGTTAGATTTCTTAAATAAACCCTTATTACCCCCCTTATTATTTTAGCGGGTTTTACCCTTATAGGGTATAGTATATAGCTAGCCCTTATAAGCAAGTTCTATATAAAGATTAGTAAAGCGTAGGTTACTATTTAACTAGTTATAGATCTAAGCTACTTATATATCTATTACTAATATATAGGGGCCCTTCTAGTAACGTCTAGTTAAAGCAGCTTCTAAGCGGTTATAATTAATACTTAGCTATTAATAGCTCGACTTATATAAGTACTATTTACTACTAAATAAGTTACTAGTTATAGGAACGCTTAATAGGTTAGCCTTATTTATATAGCTAGCTAGTATTATAAAGACCCTAGCGCTTTATTCTTATAACCTCGAGTAGAATATATCCTTATATAAGAGGTCCTTAAATATATTAGTATATTAGCTTATATTAGAGATTAGTATCCCCGCTCGCTCCTATTTAAGGATATCTATAATCTCTATATTAGCCTAAGTAGGTATAAAGTAATAACTTACTACTTAAAGAAAAGTTTTTAAAGTAAGGGTATTACTTACCTTAGGAAGCTTAAGCTAGGTAGTATAGAGGTAAACGCCCCTAAAATCCTTAATTTAGGTATTAGAATTAATACTCCTATTTATCTTCTCTAGGACTTAGATATACTCCTCTTAAATAGTAATAAGAGTATTAGCCTCGCTTAAAATATAGTAATATTTAAGATTAATAATAAGGTTATAAAAGGTTATATCCCCTTTAGTAAGAAGTTCTATATATATAAGTATAATAATATTATAAGTAATAATCTCTATAACTAGATAGTTAATCTATTTAAACTCCTAGTCCTTATAGGTTTATTTAAACTCTTATATAATAAGTAAATA
The DNA here is from genome assembly GCA_036785755.1 of Colletotrichum ledebouriae. Lineage (NCBI taxonomy): Eukaryota > Fungi > Ascomycota > Sordariomycetes > Glomerellales > Glomerellaceae > Colletotrichum > Colletotrichum ledebouriae. The sequence continues at coordinate 50,981 of JAVHLU010000290.1, read as the reverse complement.
AAAATACTCTAGATATTATTCCTATATACCTATAGTATTCTTATTAATTATAACTAGAGTAGTTAGAAGCTAAAGGGGTTATAATTTATTTATTATCTATATCCTAGTTATAGACTTAGGAGTAGTCCTAGAAGTAGTATTAGTAATAGCCTCTTCTAGAGCCTCCTAGTTAAATAGAGCGATATATTAATTATAAATGCTCTTCTTTTATAGATATTAGGTATTAATATCCTAGTTTTACTTAGTAATATATATATTAAGAGTTAGGGTTTCTAATAAGGTCTTACTTAGGTATAAAGGTCCCTTAGGGTTATCTAGGTTAATATACTTCTAAACTCTAGTAGCTTAGGCTTTAGCTTAGATTATAATATACTAGGTAGTAAAATCCCTATATATAGTTAGGTAGTATAATATTATAATAATAGTAATAGAAGATATTATAGTTAAAATTATTTAAAAATAGAGGGTTTATAATTATAGAGGATAGTATATAATAAAGAGGAAAGAAAGAATAAATAAGAGGAAGTTTTAATAAATACTTTTAATAATAAAAGCTTATTTTAAAATAGTAATTAGGGGTCTAGTTAGAGCTAGGCTTATAACTATTAAGAAATATCCTATAGGGCTATATTTATAGTTACTAAAGAGCTTATTTTATTATAATAAGAGTAGCTATAATATAGTTACTTATAACTATAGTTAGAGGAATAACCCCTAGAAAAAGGTCGCTCTAGAGCTAACGTTAGTCACGTGCCGCGCTAGGAACGGGCGATGCTAAAGGCATCACAACAGCTTGAATAGAACAGGCCTCTTATTGCAGCGTATTAATGAATTGGCCGCGAGGCCCATTCCAGGCCTGACCTGAGAATCTGGGTTTACTAATATAACCCCTAAAAGATTCAAAATACCCATCGGTCGATAACGCCAACTCCCACACCACAAAGAGATTGTGTGGATCAATCTGGCCCAGGTATCGAGAGAATTAGAGGCTTTTACGCGCTGAGAATATTTGCTCTGTTCTTGGATGGAGTCGTGAGAACGTCATGATGCTCCTTGAGGACGTGCGCAAAAAACCGAAGTCTGGCACCTTTCACGTCTACGTCAACGTGCGGGTATCTTTTGGTTCCAAGTTACGATCTGTATGTTGCTGACGTAGTTTCTGCAGTCAGGTAGGTGGTATACGCCCAAAAGCCCGACAAATGATCTGCGGAGTAGTGAAAAACACGATTCCTTTTTCTATTTGTTTCCACAAAGAGCGCACGCAATATCTTCATCAAATGCGATTATATATTAGCTGCGTGGCCTGAGCCTCCAGACCGCTGTACATATTCAATACTCAGATGGACCGTCGATACTTTCCATAGAGACAACAATTTGTGCGCATTTCGATTGGTACATGAGTCGGGACGTCGGCACTCTTCCAGCTGTGAATGTTATTGCAGTTAAGCCCCCTCCGCACTAACACGGCGTGATCTTTAACACGAAATCTCGGACATCTGGAACCCCGCGGTAGTTTTGCGGGGTCCCCGGCCAAGATCGCGTTTCTGGACACACTCGCGAAGAATCCGAGGTATCTCCGACTTTTCTGGAATCATCAGATATAAAGTCTACGTTGATCTGGAATTGGTGACAGTGGTAACTGGAGATCACAATGCCGCACACAGACGTTGTCAGCCGCTGAAAAGCTACAACAACACGAAGCAGGATGTCTGAACCCACAGTCCTCATCATAGGTGCCGGAACCTTCGGAACTTCCACCGCATACCACCTGGCAAAGATTTACAATGACCCCAGCCGAGTGACGGTGGTGGATCGTTGGAGTCCGCCTACCGGCGAACCCAAGATCGCAGCCGCCATTGACGTCAATCGCATCATCAGCACAGACTACGTCAGCCCGCTCTACTGTAATCTCGCGAACGAAGCTATCCACCCGTGGTTCTGGGACATTGACCTGGGACACTTCTTTCAGAAGACAGGGTGGGTGGTACTCGACGAGAGCAGTAATGGTTTAATTAGCAGCGTGCGCCGTACATTCCAGCGGCGAGGGTCAGACTATACGAAGGATTTCGATGCGCATACCTTGGGGAAACGATGGCAATTTCTAAAGGGCATTGAGACACAAGGCCTTGGAAACGCTTATTTCAACCCAGAAGCAGGATGGTGCGATGCGGCTTCTGCAACTGCGAGGTTCATGTCTGTAGCTGAAAAGAAAGGAGTCAGAAGACTGACGGCCGAAATCGAGAAATTGGAGTTTGATGCGAGCCAAGGTGGTGTGGTGGGAGTACGCACAACGGATGGACAATTGCTGAAAGCCGACAGAATTGTCCTGGCATCGGGTGCATGGACAAGCAAACTGCTTGCGCCGGTCGAAGACGCTTTGCGTCTCGCCGAGTCGGACCGAATCGAACGCCAAATCAAGGCTGTTGGGAGGATCTCCGCATATTACGGCCTCTCACCAGAAGAAACCTCTCACTTGTGCGAAGAGAACTTACCAATTCTTGTTTACGGACAACGAGGTATACTCACACCTCCCTCTCGCGAGAATCGGGTGTTGAAGATAAACGACCTTCGTACCGAGTTTGTCAACACCGTCACTACGGCTTCAGGAACTAGTATCTCCGTCCCCATTTCCCGTAACCAGTACGATATTCCGGACAAGTTGAAGCTTGAGATGGAGGGTCTATTACACGCAATGATCCCGGGGATTGCTTCGACGCGGGCACCCGATCGATACAGGGCTTGTTGGGATGCGGCAACTCCAACAGGCGACTGGCTTTTGTGCACGCATCCGCACCGTCAGCTCAAAAATATCCATCTTGCTGTTGGCGGAAACTTCAGCAGTTATAAGTGAGTCCCAGAAATTGAGCCCACATAAAGCACGCCTAACGGTTGTCGTGTGGCAGATTTATGCCTATTGCAGGTAAATATGCATGCAATGTCATTCAGGGAAAGAGCAACGGCCCAGAGAAAGATGCAGCTTGGGGTTGGAAGAGTACTGAGATCCTTCAACGAGAAAACAGCCAGAAGGAGATAGGCAGCAACCCTTGGATGGCCGAGCGACCCGAGTTCAGAAGTTTTGAGGCAGCTTTACGAGAAGCCAGACTCTAAATGATTCCGCGCGATTTCGGGTTACGATTAGCTGCGCTACCAACACGTATGCAAAGACTTTGTTCAATGTTGGAATTTCCATTCCCGAATGAAGAGATTGTGGTGGTCCTATCAGACTGCGCTCTTCGGACGAATATCATGCTTAGAGGATACGGAGATTATGGTTGGTCTAAGGCGAACACAGCTTATTAGACATGTTTGTCTAAATATCGACCTGAAGCCATACACATGTCGAAATTGTGCGACCACTGAGAGTCATTCATGGAATTGTGGAAACAATAACGTGGTTAGAAAAGCAATCGTGACGCTTTTCTCCATTTTATCTCGATGGCCGGTGGTAGAGGGAGCCGAGCTTACGCTAGAGCTTTCCATTCAGCCTCCTATTGATAAAGACCATTGCTTTAAGAACCTCTGTTTTGGAGATGGTCACGAGCATGAGCATTCAACACCCGACCGGTCTGGTTATCAATCATTTCACGGCCCTCAGCATGGCTGGATAAATGGACGTCAGGTTAGTCCTCCTAATGACATGGCTTTACTGCGAATTTTCGAGCCTCTCTATTTTAAATTCAGAGAAAGCCTTCCTCAAGTTAAGGCGGCAACGCGATTCATACTCCGTCGGCAATGTCGAAGACAGATTGAACCTGAAGTCTTATGGTCTCTGTTTGATGTCCTTCCTGGGTTACAATCATTGATCTATAAGCCCTGGCATAGTTGGGATAAGTTAGCACAAGAATTTATATGGGATTTTGGTAAGATACTACGTCTAACTATGCCTGTCTCTTATTTCTACAGACTACTTACTGTGAAGAATACTTAAGCCTCATCCAATCGCATTTGCCACAAGCACTGAAGCAAATATCAGTATTTGAGGAGACGAACCAAGATTATATTACTTTACTTCAACCTGGGTTACCAACTGCTAGGCCTGACATAATCCGAGTAACATCACCCGCTGTCAGCTCTGCTTTCGCCAAAAGGAGTCTTGGTCTTGAGAATCTCTCCGTTGCATTCATAAATAAAGCCTCCGACTTGTTCTTGTTATGCCAGAAAGATTGGGTTTGGAGCCATATCAGATCCATAACTCTTACATTAAGGATGCTCACCAAAGCCAGAAAACTCGAGATACAAAATCTCTTGGGAACTGCTGCCATAGCCGCACTTTCGATTCCACATCTACATGCAATGCTCATTTGGAATGGTCGCAAGGGGGAAGCCTTTCAGTTTTTCTATCGCGCAACGTCTAGTCATACTTGTATTGGGTGGCGTGGAACGTGGGACTTTAAGCTGAAACCAAGTGCAGTACGTGATTGGCAGAGAGTTGCCGATGAACATACTAGGCATGACCTTCAAGTCACCCCAGAACCTCTCATACGAAGAAGGATCGACTCTCACGCTGATGCTATCGACCGCCTAGACTTGCTCTTGGAGGTGGTTCATCCAGTATCTTTACTGCAGATGCAGAGGGAAGCTGACTCGAGTTGGTACAAAGATAAGACGTAAACAGGCTTGATTTATGGTGTCATATAGCAAAAGTTAGTGCAATGATTGACTTTTAACGCTAATGTTCTGAGCCGAGTGCTTTGAAGGGCGCCTTTCCATATTTAGGTAAGAATGTCTCACCGGAGCATATTGGGTTGGAGATTTGGAAATTGGAGTGCATCTTGGCGTCATCCTCACCCATGTAGCGTATACGAACCAAACATCTATCTCTCGTGGAAGTCGTGTTAGCTTGTTGCTTCGTGTTTTCTACGCTGATGTCGACGCCATTTGCATGTCACGCTTCATTTGGGCCATTTTCATATTCAATGTCTTTGTATTCTTCTAGGTACTCTTTCGTAGCGTTCGACTCGACGCGGGCGCCCTTTGCCTCAGAAGAGGACGTCCCGGCGATTAAATATCACCAACCAACCATGTCGTTGCCATCTGCCGTCCTACTAGACCGAATGGGAATCCCTCAAACCCCACACTGGCTCTGAACACCCTGAGATTAAAGCAGCCATTTGAAAGTGAGCAACAGATAACGCGATTGCACTTGAACGATGAAGTGAGCCGCCACCAGGAGCCACTTCAGGTAAACCGAAGTGGGGAGGTGAGATTAGTCTTTCACCGAGATTATACCGCTGAAGACGTGTCTCTCGCCTTTTTTGCCACACACCTGGTACTCTTGCTCATTGGCTTTAGAGCCTTCTACTGCGTTCGAGCTCCGGATTGTGCAAGCTACTTGACAGCTTTCCAATAAAACGTTCTCTTCGAGAGCCTACATTTGTTTGCTCTTATATCCCAGAATTTATAGTTTCCTATCATATTCGGAGGTCTGTCCACACGGGTGATATTTCAGAGGTTTCTCTCGACGACATATTGCCGGAGTGTTTTTTTTCTCTTCTCCGTCTAATCAAGGTTTGCAGGTATTAGATCAATATAGTACGACTTCCTTTCAGAATATTTGGATCGCTGCCCCCAAAGATCATTACGGAGTAGCTCCGATAGTTATCGAGCCTCATCACAATAATGTGGATAAAATAGAAGGACTAAAAAGAAAAAACATGGATGGTCGGACTGCTGATCTGGTCATTGTTCCCTGTTGTCTGGTCGCACTGTTGTCTAGAGACTCTTTTATATCAACCCCCAAATCTCTCAACTTATTGGTTTTGCGGAGCCCCGTCATCGCTCGGACTTGATCGATGAAGCGCCCTTGGCAAACGAGCTACCCCAGACCTGCAGCCGGTCTTAGAGAGAAACTTTTTATTTCATTTTGGGGCTTGGATTTCAAAAAGAATATCAATATAGAGAAATATACATATGTGCTGATAGAACAACATCAGATAGGCATCGTCGTAGATTTTTATCAGGTCGTTAGCGGTCTGACTTAAAAACCAGATCAAAGCTCGGATGCCAGGCCTTGATAGCGGTTACATATCTAGATGTTCTAGGGGGGGATATCACAAACTAGTATAGTGCAGAGTAATAGAGTTAGTATAGTTAGGGGTAGCTAAGGTTAAACATTCTTCTCTAGCCCTCTAGTTTACTAAGTAAGGGCTAGAGGGCTTATCTAGTAGTTACCTAGTACTTCCCTATATCTCCTAACTCCTATAGACTTCCCTATTTAGCCTACTAAGCCCTTTTCCTTATAATATTATCCTAGCTTATAATATAATCCCCCCCCTCTAAACTAGTTTACTTTTAAACTAGTTTACTTAGTAGTTATTTAGAGGATACCTAGTACCTCCCTATAGGATTTTATAACTTTTAATTTCTATAAGTTTAGAATTTAATATCCCTTATTCTAATTATATAACTCTTCTTTAGATAGCTAAGTAGCTTAGAGGAGTAATTAACTAGTAGTAAGATACTTATCCTCTACCTTAGATATTCTTATAGCTCTTATACCTAGGTATTAAGGGACTTTATAGCTTAGAGGAGTAATAGGCTAGTAATAGGGCTAATCTCCTTACTCTAACTACTCTTATAGCTTTATTTAATAGGTCTAGAACTACCTAGTAGTTATCTAGATAGTTATAGCTAAGCCCCCTTATAAGGGTTACTTTTTCTTTTATAGGGTTATATTAAAATATATTATTATTTAGGCTTATTTTTATTACTTTAAATTCGCCCTCTAAATTATTATATTTTCTACTTATTATTATATCTTTAACCTCTTTATAAGTCTAATAAGGGTATTCTCCCTCTAGGGATAAAGAAAGCCTTTAGTATAATATAGGGGGCTACTAGTTATTATCTAGTAACTACTTAGTACCTCTTTATATATAATAAAATTAAATAAAGTTAAATAATATAATAATCTAGAGATTATCCTCCTTTTAGTTATATAAAAAGCTAGTTTTAATATTAAGTTAAAAATATATAAATATTATTTAAAATTCTACTCTATTAAAATCTCTCCTTTTTATTTCTTTAGATTTATAATACTACTACTACTACTAATAACTTACTATTAGCCTCCTATTCCCTTACTAATAACTTTATCTTAATTACTATATTACGAATTTATTATTATATTATCCTCTACTATTAATACTACTAATACTATTAGTAAACCTCCCCTCCTTACTATAGGTATACGTTAGGGGTACCCTTAATACTAATACCTCCTAGCTATAATAAAGTAAGAGCTCCCTAAGGAGGATCTCCTTAATATTAAGCTTCTTATAAGCTTAATTCTCTACTTTAAGAGTAATAATAAGCTCCTAGTTTTTATTTAATACTTATTTAGTATTTATCTAATATTTTACTAGTTTTAAGTTTTAAATTTATTACTAATTTATTTATTTCTTAAATACCTCTACTAAATATTAATATTATATTAAAATAAATAATAATAAGGCTTATATCATTATATATTTTAGTATTTTCTATTTCTTATTTACTAACTTACTATAAGCTACTTATTATATAATAAATACTACTAATAAGATTAAACGCCTTATAAATAAGGCTAGTTCTATACCTAACCTTTAAGTATAGTATACTAAGAATAAGGTAGGTCCCTAGTACCTCCCTAGTACTTTATTACTAATATCTAATTATATTTAAGAGGAGATCCTTATTATTTAGCTTATAATTAAGAAGGCTTTCTAAGTTAAGAAGAATAAAGCTATTATAATACTTAAGAAGTATAAGGCTAAAGAGGCTAAGATCTCTATAGAAATAGAGAACTACTAGGTAGTTACTTTAGAGGATATAGCTAGGTATTAATAGCACCTCGCTAAGGAAGCTAAGAAGTAGACTAAGTTATTATATAAGTAGAATAAGGAGCTCTATTACTACTACTTAGAGATAGAGTAGCTAGCTAGTAAGTAGCTAGATATATAGGATATATAAGCTAAGTATATTAAAGAAGTAAATAAGGCTTTTAATAAAGTAGTAAGTTAACCTAATCTCTATTAATACCTTACTAGTACTCCTCTAGTTAGTATTTCTAACTTAAAGTAATATTATAAGGTTTTAATTACTCTATTTATTACCTTATCTATTTATTTAGGAGATAATAATATTAAGGGTAATATAACTAGTCTTAGTAAGGAGGGTACTAGCGCTTAGTAAATATAAAATTTTTAAGAGTACCCCTAGTAAGCTACTAATAACCTCTAGGTAGTATAGTATTACCTTTAGGTATTTTTCTAGTCTCTTTCTACCTTATTAGGGGCTTTTAGGCTAATAGGTTAAGATACCTAGCTAGTAAAGCCTATTTCTACCTAACTACTAGTTACTTATTAAGTTATTTATTAAATTATATAGTAATTATAATACGTTTACTTATAATTAGGCTTTATAATTACTTTATAAGTCTATTAATACGTTATATTATAGCTCTTATAAATTATCTAGTTCGCTATAGCCCTTCTATTTAATAAGGTACTAATAGTTATATCTAGGGCCCCTATAGGTAATAATATAGTCTACTATATAGACCTTATCGTTATTATTAATTAGGATATCTCATAGTAAAATAGCTAAGCTAAAAAAGGGTTCTAATTATATAGGTATAAATATATTATAGATTTAGTATTTTTTATCTACCTATAGCTTATATACCTATCCCCTATTAATTACCCGTTAGATCCTAAATAGGTTTAAATTTATATTAGAAAGTTTAGAAGGGGGCTACCTCTACTTAATATCTTTAGTTAAAAATAGGATAAGGTCTCCTATAGTAAAAATAATAAGGGTCCTCCTCTAATTAAAAATAGGATAAGGTCTCCTATAGTAAAAATAATAAGGGTCCTCCTCTAATTATAGAACTTATTATATATTTTATTATATTTCTAAAGTAAGTTAGTAATAACTAACCTCTAGGTAAGTAAGCTATAGACTCTCTTATATATTACTAAGACTAAAACCCTTAATTAAGGTTTAACATTATTAGGTCTATAAAGGGAATATCCTATTAATAGCTTAGTAGGTAATATCTTAGTAGCTTTATAATAGGAGTTATTATAAATAAATTAGGCTAGGTTAAGCTATATTACTTAGTTATCCTATTTAAGATTATAAAAAGTCCTTAAAAAGTACTTAATACTCTAGTTCTAGCGTTTTATTTAGCTATTAATTTAGGGATAGAAAGTAATACTAATCTTCCTTTTAATAACTAGTAGGTAGTATACTTTAAACTAGAAGTTACTAGTAAATAGTAATCCCTAATTAGATATAATAGCTTCTAGGAGCTTAAATATAAAGAAGATATATTTAGTTAGTAGTATAACTAACCTATTAGTAATAAGTAACTCCCTAGTAGGGATATATAGGGAGTATTTTATAAACTAGTTAATAATAATAAGAATTTTATTATATAGCCTATTTATTATTATTAGAAATAGTAGTAGTTTTATAATAAAGTTAATTAATATCTATTAGAAAGGCTATCGAGGTACCAATAAGAGTGCGAGTTTACTATATAAGAGGTAGTATCTTAACTTTATATATTAGTATATTATATATATCTTAATATATTCTTTTATATTACCCTTCTATATATTCTAGAAGAACGATTTTCTAATCCTCTTTAGCATCTTAGTAACCCCTTAGTAACCTCTAGATAGTTTATTATAAAAGGCTCTAAGGACTTTATTTTAAAATAAGTAGTTATTAGGGATATATAAGCCCTCCTAGTATCTTAGAGTACTATTATTATCTAATAACTACCTTATACTTTATTATTCCTACTTATTATTAATATAAAAGGGGTCTTTCTATTAAGCCTTCTTAACTTATTCCTAGAGTAAGGGTATAAGTTATTCTAGCGAGGTATTTAGTAGTTAGATATCTTATTATTACCTAGTACTTACTTTCTAGATAGTAGTATTATTAAAACGTTATAAGAAGTCTTATAAGAGTAATTCCCTAGCTTTATTAATCTCTATATCCTCTAGGGTATAGTTAGGTCTCTATAATAAGCTATTAGCTAGGTTATAATAACCTAGCTAGTATTTAATTTCAAAGTTAAATATTAATAGATCCTATAATAGCTAAGCTTAGTAGCTACTAAGTATCTTTTTATTAGCAAGGTATTAATAACCTAGGTAGTTAGTAATAAATTAGATATAATACTAGGAGTAAAGTAAGTAGTACTATTACCTTACTATTACCTCTCTAATAGCTAGTAGTTCTACCTCTAGTATATTATATTATAATTATATACCCTTAAGCTTCTAAGATATAAATATTATTAGTCTCTATATATTCCCCTCTAACTAGCTTAGTATTACCCCTATTATATAGTCTAATATATTAGTTTTAATTAAATTAGGAGTATAGGATTAAAGTAGCGTAATATAAGCGCTTTTATAAATAAAGCGCGGAGCTAATAGAAAGTAATTAATATCTTCCTAGTTATTACTAGCTATCCCTTAGCTATATTAATAAGTTAGTTAGTAAATAAGCTATAAATCTTAAAGTAGTTTTTAATAAATCTCCTATAGAACCCTATAAATCCTAGAAATTACTAAATCTCTTATATTATAATAGGTACTAGCTACTTAGCTATTACCTAGACCCTCTTATATTTTATAATAACTCTATTTACTAAGATTATAAACCTAAGGAATTTAATCTCCTCCTTATAAAACTTATACTTATTAGGGTTTATATAGAAGCTATTAGCTTCTAACTAGGTAAGTACCTATCTTATAGCCTCTATATAGGAGTCTATATTATTAGTAAAAATTAAGATATTATCTAAATATATAATATAAATAATATTAACTAGGCTTATAAGCGACTTATTAATAAATATCTAGAAGGTAGTAGGTATATTAATAAGCCTAAATAATATAATATAATATTTATAGTAGCTATATTATATATTAAATACTATTTTCTACTTATCTCCCTCCTAGATCCTTGCCTAGTAGTATATATCCTTAGGGTTAAGCTTAGTAAAGTACTTAGCTCTAGAGAGCTAGTTAAGGATCTTATTAACTAGAGGGGGGGGGGGTATAGTTCTTAGTAGTTACTTAGTTAAGCCCCTAGTAGTCTATATATAACCTTAACTTACCTCCTTTCTTTAGGATAAATAGGATTAATACCCCTACTAGGCTTACTAATAGGTAAATCTATCCCTTCTATAGGGCTTTATAGATATAGTCTCTTAACTCTTCTAACTCCTTCTTAGTTAGTAAGTAAATAGGCTTAAATAGGGGCTTAGTTCTAAGCTCTAAGTTAATAAGGTAGCTCCTAGTAGCCCTAAACTCTAGTATAGTTCCTATTAAATTAATATTAAATACCTTCTTAAAGTCCTAGTACTCTAGTAGGATATTTATTTTAATCCCCTTAGTATCCTTAGGGTCTTAGGTATTCTCCTAGTAGTTAGTAGTTAATATATAGTTAACTTATAATACCCCTATAAGTATTACTCTTACTTTATTTTTAATACGCTTAAGTTCCTTTATAATTATAATAAGATAAATACTCTTTTTATATAGGGGAAAGGTCTAGCCTAACTCCCTCTAATTAAGATTAGAGTACTTTATTATATACTAGGGGATCTCTAGGATAGTATTATAACTATTACTATTATTAATCTTAAAATTATATAAAGCTATCTGCTAGATACCTATACTATTAGTTATTTAAGTTACTAACTTCTATATACTATAGTTAGGTCCCTTAAATACTTATATTCCCCTAATAGGTTCTAACTTATTAGCCTCTAGTTAGGTATTAGTTATAATCCTCTAGTTTATAATATTCTTATTAGCCCTATAATTAATAAATATAGTACTAGTCTTCTAGCTACTTATAACTCAGACCTATATTATTACTTTAATATAATATAGCTAGTTATTACCCTATTAAATTATATATATTACTACCTAGTCCTCCTCTAGTTATTTACTAGGGTAGGGTTTCTCTTTATAGTAGGGGTAGCTATACTTCTTATAATATAGATACCTTAGCGTAATATAGCTTTTCCTCTTATAACTATAATAGATAATTTCTTTCTTAATATCTTATAATAAGCCCTTAGTATCCTCTTAGTAGTTATTAATATTATTATAATCCCTATAGGTCTATCCCTTTAAGGCCTTAGTTTACCCCTCCTAATTAAGGCTTTAGCCCTCTAGTTATTATCCTTTATTATTAGCCCCCTAGTCCCTTACTAGTATATTATATATCTATATATTAATTATAAGTTTAATATTTCTAGCCCTAGTATTAAGGTTAAGCTATAACTTTAGTAACTTACTCGCTATAATATAATACTAGAGCTTAAGGTCTAGCCTAGCTACTATATTAGCTACCTAGATCTCCTCTAGTTCTTAATAGGGGCTCTCTACCTCGATCCCTTTATAATAATTAATAAAGCTCTAGTATAATTATCCTAGTTACTAGTAGGTCTACTTAAGTTAGGTTTATATACTAAGGGTCCTAGACCCTATATTAGCTATACTATTAATTAACTAGTCCTTTATTATTACCTAGGTTATATCTTTTACCTTATTACTATAGTTAATAGAGAGGTATAAGGTCTATTACTTTACTACTAATCCCTCTAAGTACCTAGTAATAAATAATACTTTTTCTAGATCTAATATAATCTTATTTATCTTAAATTATATATTAAGGTTAAATATAAATTAATTAAAGTTAGTCTAGGTACCCCCTTTATACTTAAGTATTAGAAGATACTTCCCCTAGAGCTCTAATTAGTATTTCTTTAATTTATTACTAATAACTACTTAGTAAATAATAAGGTTACTTACTAGGGTTAATAATTAGCTAGCCCTTAAGGCTTTAAGATATTCCTATTTATATTTTAGCTACCCCTTTATTTCTTCTTTTTTAAAATAAGCTAATTTAATTTAGCTTTTATTAATTAGCTACTTAGTTCCTTATTAGTACTCTTATTACTATTTTATTTAATAGGTATCTTATCCTAGGTTTAGCTATTTAATTACTCCTAGCTAGTAGGGAGCCTTAATAGTAATATTATATTTATCTCTTTAATAAACCTATAAGTAGGTATTATATTATTATATATTATATTACTCTAATAATCTATATCCTTATTAATATAAGTAAGAGAGAAGAATATATTATAAACTAGTATAATATAGAGTAATAAAGTTAGTATAATTAGAGGTAGCTAAGATTAAATATACTTCTCTAGCCCTCTAGCTTACTAGATAAGGGCTAGAATACTTATCTAATAGTTACCTAATACCTCCCTATATCTCCTAACTCCTATGGACTTCCCTACTTAGCCTGCTAAGCCCTTTTCCCTGTGATATTATCCTGGCTCGTGATAGGGGAGGAGAAAGAAAGAAAGAACAAACTAGGGGCACTTAAACTTGTGTTTCCCTCAGCCTACCACATCTCGTCGGAACCAAGTTAAGCTCGGCTGGAAAGTAGCACGATGGCTTGATATTGCGAGAGCACTTCTGGTGTCCGCTAACGAGCATCCGGCATCCGCTTTTCGGCTACTACTCCAAACTTCCATGTAGTAATCGCAGCCTCAGTCTTTGCTAGCCGATAAAGGAGATGTTTTACTTGCATAGTCTGCAGCAACGCACCAAGTCAATTACATTTGTATCTCTTGTCTTGTGTACACAGCGCTGAACAACTTTACTTTCTCGGGGTAAAATGGAACTAGACGCAGAAGGTCCATGAATAGGCGTCATATTGTGCAAGCCTTTTGGGGTGCTTCTTTAGCGCAAACTGATTCCAACCAGTTCTGGGCGGAAGTAAGCCTCTTCAAGGAGTTCAAGTAGTATTCAAGAGCCATGCAATACCACAAACGATTTACAGCTGCAAGGCCTGACTGCAGCATACCGAACATGACTCGCCAGCCTCCCACAGAGTTCTGCGTCAAGTGTCGTCCCAATTCACCTTCAACGTAATATTGAAGCAATCCTGTGCATGTCACCTTCTAAATTGCATGTCATGGAACCGCAGTCATGGTCCCTATGCTGCAGCTCTAAATTCAGCCGTGTTCTATCATGGCCTAAATGGCTGGAAGATAGGGGTCCATCAGCCAGGAAGAGCTGCTTCCCGAGCACGGGACCGGGGTTCGAGAATAGACTTTCTGAGTAGATGACGCGCCCGCTTTTGAGACGAGTCGCCGGAGATGGCGTTATGTGCTTGCTAGTCGTACCTAGGTAGAGATGGGTTCGATTCCTATCAGCGCTATTAGGGCGTGATAGTTTACTAAAAATAATTAGGATTTAGGCTAAGTTATAGAGCCACTAGTTAGCCAAAAAAATAAATATTCTAATTCTTTCGAGGGACCATACCTCATTAGGCCTAAATTTTAGCTTATACAAGAGGTACCCATTCTAGCTAGATTTATATATTACCCCCCCCCCCCCCCTGCTTAATAGGTATTTCCCTCAATAGGGGTTAATTTCAGGGGTATGAATTATAAAAAGGCAGCTTTTTACCAATCGAGTATAGGAGTTAATTAGTAGCTAATTCGATAAATAATTAAGGAAGTCGCTACTAACGTAAGCGCGCCCTGCGATATAAGTGCTTATTTCGCTTATATACAGTACTTTAGCGCTAACCTATACTACAGATCCACCCCCTCGAAGTAGCGAAGTCACCCTCAATTATTTACCCTCCAATTATTTTTGGCAAACTATCACGCCCTTAGTATTTCACTTTCGGTTAATTAGTAGTACTAATATCCTAAGACCCGTTATACTACTAAACTCTAAAGCCCTGGTATTTAATCTATAGGTAGAGCGCTTTATCTTAGCCTTTTAAGAGGGAGATAGCTAGTAGTAGCTAGCGTATAGGGGCACGCTCTTATAGGTAGACGTATATGCTAGTCGTACCTAGGTAGAGATAGGTTCGATTCCTATTAGCGCTATTGGTATTTCACTTTGGCTCAATTGGGCGTCCTCTGGTGGATCAAAGGTAACTCCTCATAAAGCTTGGGTACGTGCTTTTCTCCTTTCCCGTGGGGAAACTTTGTGTGAGCCGGTCACTCCGGTGGGATAAAAGTGCCCAATCCCATCCCATGCGTGTGACGTTATGAAGTCGGACGTGTTCATCGCAAGTCTTTTCGCGCACGCCGCACCGTCAACTAAGTCCGCTCATCTGTTCTGATAACTACATCACACCTGAAGCAAGAAACAGAAGACAAGAAACATCGGAATGGTCAACTCCTTTGTCAAGCTTGCCGCTTTTGCCGGCCTCGCATCTGCCGGCATCCTGTCGCGCCAGCAGCAGAACAAGCCCGCAGTCGACATCACCGCGTTGAACAAGAACGTCTCAGCCACCTCCGGAACCGGCGCCGTCAGCGCCGCGGGCACGCTCCCCCCCTTCGGTGGGATCGGGATTGGCTGTGGAATCAACTGGGCACAGGACCAGTCCTTCGGAGGTCAGTTAGGATTGTGATTACGCGACAAGCTAGAAGCTTTTGCTGTGGAAGATCACTAAGATGGACGTTTTGTCGCAAAAGAACGCGTGGACTGACGCTTGGAACCCACCAGGCGGCTTGCAGGCTGGCTCCGACTCTTTTGGCCTCGGCGGCGGTTTCACGATCACCAAGGACACGATGAACATCGGCCTTGGCATTGGCATCAACCCAATTAAGTTCAACTCGAGGTATGAATCAAGCTAAAGAATTTGAGAATTTGGTCATGTACTAATCGATAAAAGCGTCAACTACGAGGCCTCCACCAACGGTGCTGTCAGCCTGATCTTCACCTCCACCACGGCGATCAAGTGCGAGGAGACGACTGTGAACGGCGTCAAGGGTGTGAAGTGTACTTCTTCGTAGCGATTCATCAATTTCAGCATAGATATACGGTTTAGGCTGTTTTTATCTCGTAGCCTTCAATCAGTGAGATTCCCATTCCATGTGTTGTCGCATAATCGCTGTCTTGGCCTGGTGAGAGCTTGGTGCTTTGTATCTCTAAAAGTTTTCTTCTCAGTCGTGAGGATCATGACCGTACATGAAAACGTATATTTTGACATGTATTCTGATGCTTGATTATCCAATGGTATAGCGACAACCCTGCACCTTTACGGCCCTTTACGGCCCCGTCGCTTGGGAAAGTTGACAAGGTGTTGGAATTAGCTAGATTGGAAACAGTCTAGTAAACAGCTCATAGTTACGTGGTCGAATGCACTGAATACATTGGGATCTCACAGCAGTGATTGCTTATCTATCGGATCGTTGGATCATGGACATGGGCTCAGCGAATGCCATAAGAATAGGTAAGATCACCCCCAGTGGCATGTAGTATTCTTATACAAAAAGCTTTTAGACAGGAACTTGGTTCGCCTGCAAATTACCTATGGAAAGGCTTTTCTATGCAAGAAGTACTCCTGCGAAAATCAAGGGGCCAATGGCTAGGACAGAAATTCGAAAAGAATAACGGTGGCACTTTCCCTTGAAAGAAACAGTCCAAACTAATCGTCCCGGCCAGGACTGAAAGACGACCTTCGCAAAAGGAGTACAATGTGCCCCTATGGCGCTCTAGCCGGGCTGACCTACGATACCTTGAGTGTTGAGTACTAGATAACAGTTTTCTGTCCATAAAGAGAGGGAAGGCGAAGGTGTACTTATTTGACTTACTATCACGAGCCAGGATAATATCGCAGGGAAAAGGGCTTAGCGGGCTAAGTAGGGAAGTCCATAGGAGTTAGGAGATATAGGGAGGTATTAGATAACTACTAGATAAGCTTTTTAATACTTATTTAATAAACTAGAGGGCTAGAAAAAAATATTAAATATTAGCTATATCTAACTATACTAACTCTATTACTCTATATTATATTTATTTCTAATATATTCTTCTCCCCTTACTTATATTAATAGGGGTATAGATTATTAAAGTAATATAATATATAATAATATAATACTTACTTATAGGTCTATTAGGGAGATAAATATAATATTACCTTTAGGATCCCTTATTAGATAAGAGGAGTTTAAATAGTTAAACCTAGGATAAGATACTTACTAGGTAGAATAATAAAAAGAGTATTAATAGAAAACTAAGTAGTTAATTAATAAAGGCTAAATTAGATTAACCTATTAAAAAAGAAGAAAAGAAGGGTTAACTAAAATATAAATAGGAATATCTTAAGGCTTTAAAGGCTAGCTAATTATTAATCCTAGTAAGTAACCCTATTACTTATTAAGTAGTTATTAATAATAAACTAAAGAAGTACTAATTAGAGCTTTAGGGGAAATATCTCCTAATACTTAAGTATAAAAAGGGTACCTAGACTAACTTTAATTAATTTATATTTAACTTTAATATATAATTTAAGATAAATAAGATTATATTAGACCTAGAAAAGATATTATTTATTATTAAGTACTTAGAGGGATTAGTAATAAAGTAATAGACCTTATACCTCTCTATTAACTATAGTAATAAGGTAAAAGATATAACCTAGGTAATAATAAAGGACTAGTTAATTAATAGTATAGCTAATATAGGGTCTAGGACCCTTAGTATATAAACCTAACTTAAGTAGACCTACTAGTAACTAGGATAATTATACTAGAGCTTTACTAATTACTATAAAGGGATTAAGGTAGAGAGCTTCTATTAATAACTAGAGGAGATCTAAGTAGCTAATATAATAGCTAAGCTAAACCTTAAGCTCTAGTATTATATTCTAGTAAATAGATTACTAAAGTTATAGCTTAACCTTAATACTAGGGCTAGAAATATTAAACTTATAGTCAATATATAGATATATAATATACTAATAAGGGACTAGGGGGCTAATAATAAGGGATAATAACTAGAGGGCTAAACCCTTAACTAGGATAGGTAAACCGAGGCTCTAAAGGGATAGACCTATAGGGATTATAATAATACTAATAACTACTAAGAGGATACTAAGGGCTTACTATAGGATATTAGAAAAGAAATTATCTATTATAATTATAAGAAGAAAGGCTATATTATACTAAGGTACCTATATTATAAGAAGTATAGCTACCCCTATAATAAAGGGAAACCCTACCCTAGTAAATAACTAGAGGAGGACTAGGTAGTAATATATATAGTTTAATAAGGTAGTAACTAGCTATATTATATTAAAGTAATAATATAAGTCTAAGTTATAAGTAGCTAGAAGACTAGTGCTATACTTATTAAATATAGAGCTAATAAGAATATTATAAACTAGAGGATTATAACTAATACCTAACTAGAGGCTAATAAGTTAGAACCTATTAGGGAAATATAAGTATATAAAGGATCTAACTATAATATATAGAAATTAGTAACTTAAATAACTAATAGTATAAGTATTTAGTAGATAGCTTTATATAATTTTAAGATTAGCAATAATAATAGTTATAATACTATCCTAGGGATTCCTTAGTATATAATAGAGTACCTTAATCTTAATTAGAGGGAGTTAGGCTAGACCTTTCCCCTATATAAGAAGAGTATCTACTGAGATAGGATAGGATAACTATGGCTACGCAAATAGAAGGACCCTAACAAAAAGAGCGTGATACGTTGTGTGTTATGTATTAGGGAAGAACTACTCTAAGGGCGCGCGCGCGCGGGCGTATATATATATACGCGCGGGCTTACATAATCCCAGCTTTCCCACTGCGCGCAAGGTGGGTAGCCCCACCACTGCGCCCATCACATTACTTTATTATAATTATAAAAGAACTTAAGTATATTAAGAATAAAGTAAGAGTAGTACTTATAGGAGTACTATAGGTTAACTATATATTAACTACTAATTACTAGGAGGATACCTAAGACTCTAAGGATATTAAGGGGATTAAAATAAATATCTTACTAAAGTATTAGGACTTTAAAAAAGTATTTAATATTAAGTTAATAGGAACTATACTAGAGTTTAGAACTACTAAGAGCTACTTTATTAACTTAGAGCCTAGGACTAAGCCTTTATTTAAGCTTATTTATCTACTAGCTAAAAAGGAGTTAGAGGAGTTAAGGGATTATATCTATAAGGCCTTATAAAAGGGATAGATTTACTTATTAATAAGCTTAGTAAAAGTACTAATCCTATTTATCTTAAAGAAAGGAGGTAAGTTAAGGTTATATATAAATTACTAGGGGCTTAACTAAGTAACTACTAAGAACTATACCCCCCTCCCTCTAGTTAATAAGATCCTTAACTAGCTCTCTAGAGCTAAGTACTTTACTAAGCTTAACCCTAAGGATATATACTACTAAGTAAGGATTTAAGAGGTAGATAAGTAGAAGGTAGTATTCTATATATAATATAGCTATTATAAATATTATATTATATTATTTAGGCTTATTAATATACCTACTACCTTCTAGATATTGATTAATAAGTTACTTATAAGGTTATTTAATATTATTTATATTATATACTTAGATAATATCTTAATCTTTAATAATAATATAAACTCCTATATTAAAGCTATAAAATAGGTACTTACTTAGTTAGGAGCTAATAGCCTCTATATAAACCCTAATAAGTAGAAATTTTATATAGAGGAGATTAAATTCCTTAGGTTTATAATCTTGATAAATATAGTTACTATAAAATATAAGAGGGTCTAGGTAATAGCTAAGTAGCTAGTACTTATTATAATATAAGAGATTTAGTAATTCTAGGTTTTCTAGGGTTCTATAGGAGATTTATTAAGAACTACTCTAAGATTTATAGCTTACTTATTAACTAACTTATTAATATAGCTAAGGGCTAGCTAGTAATAACTAGGGAGGTATTAGTTACTTTTTATTAGCTCTGCGCTTAATTTATAGAACTACTTATATTATACTATTTTAATCCTATACTTCTAATTTAAGTTAAAACTAATATATTAGACTTTATAATAAGGGTAATACTAAGCTAGCTGGAGGGGGATATATAGAAACTAGTAGTATTTATATCTTAGAAGCTTAAGGGCGTATAATTATAATATAGCACGCTAGAGGTAGAACTACTAGCTATTAGAGAGGTAGTAGTAAGGTAGTAATACTACTTACTTTACTCCTAGTATTATATCTAGTTTATTACTAACTACCTAAGCTACTAATATCTTATTAATAAAAAGACACTTAGTAGCTACTAGGCTTAGCTATTATAAGATCTATTAATATTTAACTTTAAATTAAATACTAGCTAGGTTATAATAACCTAGCTAATAGCTTATTATAGAGGCCTAACTATACCCTAGAGGATATAGAAATTAATAAAGCTAGGGACTTACTCCTATAAGACTTCTTATAACGCTTTAATAAGACTATTATTTAGAGAGTAGGTATTAGGTAGTAATAAGGTATCTAACTACTAAATACCTTATTAGAATAACTTATACCCTTGCTCTAGGAATAAGTTAAAGAGGCTTAATAGAAGGACCCTTTTTATATTAATAAGGCGTAAGAATAGCGAGGTATAAAGTAGTTACTAGATAATATTAATACCTTTAGATATTAAGAAGGGCTATATATCCTAAATAACTACTTACTTTAAAATAAAGTCCTTAGAGCTTTTTATAATAAACTATTTAGAGGTTACTAAGGGGTTACTAAGATACTAAAGAGGATTAAAAAATGTTTTTCTAGAATATATAAAAGAACGATATAAAGGAATATATTAAGATATATATAATATATTAATATATAAAACTAAGATATTACCTCCTATATAGTAAACTTATACCCCTACTAATACCTAGCTAGCCCTTCTAATAGATATTAAGTAACTTTATTATAAAACTACTACTATCTCTAATAATAATAAATAAGCTATATAATAATATTCTTATTATTATTAACTAGTTTATAAAATACTCCTTATATATCCCTACTAGGGAGTTACTTATTATTAATAGATTAGCTATATTACTAACTAAATATATCTTCTTTATATTTAGGCTCCTAGAAGCTATTATATATAGTCGGGGATTACTATTTACTAGTAACTTCTAATTTAAAGTATACTACTTACTAGTTATTAAGAAGAAGATTAGTACTACTTTTTATCCCTAAACTAATAGCTAAATAAAACGCTAGGACTAGAGTATTAAGTACTTTTTAAGGACTTTTTATAATATTAAATAGGATAACTAGGTAATATAGCTTAACCTAGCCTAATTTATTTATAATAACTCCTATTATAAAGCTACTAAGATATTACCTACTAAGCTATTAATAAGATATTCCCCTTATAGACCTAATAATATTAAACCTTAATTAAGGGTTTTAGTCTTAGTAATATATAAGAGAGTCTATAGCTTACTTACCTAGAGGTTAGCTATTACTAACTTACTTTAGAAATATAATAAAATATATAATAAGTTCTATAATTAGAGGAGGACCCCTATTATTTTTATTATAGGAGATCCTATATTATTTTTAATAAAACATATTAAGTAGAAGTAGCCCTCTTATAAACTTTCTAATAAATACCTAGGCCTATTTAAAATCTAATAAGTAATTAATAGAGGATAAGTATATAAGCTATAAATTAATAAAACGTATTAAATTTATAATATTTTTATAACTCTATAATTAGAACCCTTTTTTAACTTAGCTATTTTATTATGAGATATCCTAATTAATAATAATAATAATATCTATATAGTAGACTATATCGTTACCTATAGGGGCCCTAGATATAACTATTAATACCTTATTAAATAGAAGGGCTATAGTAAACTAAATAATTTATAGGAGCTATAACGTAATATATCTATAAACTTATAAAATAATTATAAAGCCTAATTATAAGTAAAAGTATTATAATCCCTTTATAATTTAATAGGTAACTTAATAACTAAATAGTAATTAAATAGAAATAGGGTATACTAGCTAGGTATTTTAATTTACTAGCTTAAAAGACCCTAATCAAGTAAAAAGAGATTAGAAAAACGCCTAAAAGTAATTATATACTACTTAGAGGTTATTAGTAGCTTACTAGGAGCGCTCTCAAAGATTTTATATTTACTAGGTATTAGTATCCTCCTCGCTAGGACTAATTATATCCCCCTTAATATTATTATCTCTTAAAGAAATAGATAAGGTAATAAATAGAGTAATTAGAACCTTATAATATTACTTTAAGTTAGGAATACTAACTAGAGGAGTATTAGTAAGGTATTAATAGAGATTAAGTTAATTTATTACCTTATTATAAGCTTTATTTACCTCTTTAATATATTTAGCTTATATATCCTATACCTCTAGCTACTTACTAGCTAGCTACTTTATCTCTAGGTAGTAGTAGTAGAGCTCCTTATACTACTTATATAATAACTTAGTCTACTTTTTAGCTTCCCTAGTAACGCGCTACTAATACCTAGCTATATCCTCTAAGGTAATTTTGATTATTCAAACTACGAAACTATCGACTTTTCCTCTCGCGCACCACCCGCGCCGCTGTCAAATACCGCCTCTATTACCGCTTCGTCCGCTAGCTATACTATCGTTAGCAACGCTCTCTCTATATCAAAGCAGTCGGCGCAAGCTATACTTACTAACCCCTAATAGGCCTAGGCTACCTAGGCTACCTCTACCTTAGTAATATAGAGGACCTGCTCGAAGAAGGGCTACTCTATAGGGTATATAATAACTTACTAAACTTCTACTACTAAGTTTACTTATTTAGCTCTAATACTATTATACCTTATAGAGTCCCCTATAGGGGTATTAAAATAAACCCTCTTAAGGGCTATATTAATAATACGCTCTCTATATATAGTAAAGTAGTTAATAAAGGAGCAGGCTTTATTAATTATATTAAGGCTAAACTCTCTAGTAACCCCCTCTATATTATTTATATTAAAAGGTATGCCTTCCTTAGGCTTAGTATATTTATATATAGGGTTTAGTACTAATATAATTAAGGATTTATTATAGGTTAGATAAGAATAAGGAATAGGGAGATATATAAGGCCCTGCTTATAATAGAGCTTCTTATACTTCTAGCTATAAGAACCTCTTAGGAAAGACCTCTTTAGTTAAGGAGTTACCTCTTATATAGTAGCGTTTACCTTACTAGAAGGTTAAACTTTTAGGTTAAGGAGTTATCTTATATAGTAGCTTTCGCAGCGCCTTACTAGAAGGTTTAGCGAGGGCGTTTCTAAGCTATAAGAGCCTTAGTAGCCCGTTTAGCTCCGATATAATTAGCCCCGGTATAGCGCGCATCTGACTCTATACGAGGGTTTGCTTGCGAGTAGTAGGAACGTATAGGGTTCCTATATTATTTTCCTTAACTAGTAGAGGGTATAAGTTAAAATACCTATATAGTATTTCCCGAATTATGCCTGCAAACTAGGTGAATTTGTTATAGTCTTTTTGCGAAGGGGCTGCGGCGTAATTCCGAGCTTAATAGGAATATATAGGGTTCCTATATTATTTTCCTTAACTAGTAGAGGGTATAGGTTAAAATACCTATATAGTATTTCCTAAACTATACTTACGAACTAGGTAAATCTATTATAGTCTTTTTGCAAAGGGGCTGCGGCGTAATTCCGAACTCAATCCTTTAAGGTAACTACTTAGTAGTTCTCTATCTCTATAGAGATTTTAGCTTCCTTAGCCTTATACTTCTTAAGTATTATAATAGCTTTATTTTTTTTAACTTAGAGGGCTTTTTTAATTATAAACTAGGTAATAAGAATCTCCTCCTAAATATAATTAGATATTAATAGTAGAGTACTAAGGAGGTACTAGGGACCTACCTTATTCTTAATATATTATATCTAAAGGTTAGGCTTAGAACTAGCCTTATTTATAAGGTATTTAATCTTATTAATAATACTTATTATATAATAAATAGCTTATAATAAGTTAGTAAATAAGAAATAGAAAATAGTAAGTAAAACTTATAATAATATATACTTTACTATTACTTATTTTAATATAATACTTATATTTAGTAGAGGTATTTAAGAAATAAGTAAATTAATAATAAATTTAAAACCTAAAGCTAGTAAAATATTAAATAAGTATTAAGTAAGTACTAGATAAGAACTAGGAGCTTATTATTACTCTTTAAGTAGAGAATTAAGCTTATAAGGAGCTTAATATTATAGAGATCCTCCTTAGGGGGCTCTTACTTTATTATTACTAAGAAGTACTAATAATAAGAGTACCTCTAGAGTATACTTATAGTAGGGAGGGGAGCTTTATTAATAGTATTAGTAGTAGTAGTAGTAGTATAGGATAATATAATAATAAATTTATTATATAATAATTAAGATAGCGTTATTAATAGGGGAGTAGGAGGCTAATAGTAAGTTATTAATAATAGTAGTAGTATTATAAATCTAAAGAAGTAAGAAGGAGAGATGTTAATAGAGCGAAATTTTAAATAATATTTATATATTTCTAGCTTAATATTAAAACTAGCTTTTTATATAGCTAAAAGGAGGACAATCTCTAGGTTATTATATTATTTAATTATATTTAACTTTATTATATATAGAGAGGTACTAGATAGCTACTAAATAATAACTAGTAGCCCCTTATATTATAATAAAAACCTTTATTATCCCTAGAGGGAGAATACCTTTATTAGACCTATAAAAGGGCTAAAAATATAATAATAAGTAGAAAATATAATAATATAGAGGATAAATTTAAAGTAATAAAAACGAGCATAAATAATAATATATTTAAATATAACCCTATAAAAGAAGGAGCGACCTTTATAAGGGAACTTAGCTATAACTATTTAAATAACTACTAAGTAATCCTAGACTTATTAAATAAAGCTATAAAAGTAGTTAGAATAGGGGATTAGCTCTATTACTAGCTTATTACTCCTCTAAGCTATAAAATCCCTTAAAACTTAGGTATAAGAGCTATAAGAGTAGCTAAGGTAAAGGATATGTATCTTATTACTAGCTAATTACTCCTCTAAGCTACCTAGCTATTTAAAAAAAAGTTATATAATTAGAATAAGGGATATTAACTTCTAGACCTATAGAAACTAAAAGTTATAAAGTCTTATAGGGAGGTATAAAATACTCTCTAGGTAACTACTAAGTAAATTAATCTAAGAGTAAATTAGTTTAAAGGGGGGGATTATATTATAAGCTAGGATAATATTATAAAGAAAAGGGCTTAATAAGCTAAGTAAGGAAGTCTATAGGAATTAAGACATATAAGGAGGTACTAGGTAATTACTAGATAAGCTCTTTAGTACTTACTTAGTAGACTAGAGGGCTAGAGAAGAATATTTAATATTAGCTATACCTAACTATACTAACTCTATTACTCTGCACTGCACCTGTTTCTGACACTTATGCAGGTGAAGGTTACCCTCTCGCTGTGTATTGCTACTGAGCCATGCGTAGTTCACCGGGAAATTCGAGTTTAAGTTGACTTATTTGAAAACTCCTCTTGTAGAATCTACCGAAGTAGCTACTAGGAATTCGAAATGTTCGTGTAATTGGCTATTTTGTGGCGGTGTAAGATCTGGTTAGTGTCAGCGCGAAAGTATGCTGCGAATAACCTCGCAGGAACCATGGATTCAGCAACCACAGTTCAGTCTCCGAAGGAACGGTCTTATTGCCGTTTCTGATATTTAAAGGCGCCCCCGTTTTCGAAACTCCCATTTTCTTTCCCGGGTTTTCTATTTCCTTCAAAATCTCCTTTTCCAGAAACTGTTCATACCACTCATAATAACCCCCTCTCGGTACATACAGCACCATTCAGCACATACAAACACCGGTCGCACAACTCGTCTTCACCTCTTCACCCCCTCTCTGTACATACAACACTATTCAGCACATACGGAAACCTGTCACACAAGTATTCCTCGCCTCCTCCACCCAAAAACAAAGATTCGACGCATACGACCTTCTCAGAAGCTTCCCAATCAAGCATTACGATTAGTGCCCCAAAGATGTCTTGCAAGCAGCAAAAGAAAACCTCATCTATCTACAAAATGCTCAAGACTTCTCAGATGAGCTCAACCGTATCTTCTGAGAACCAGCCCAGCTTTTCATCTTGCAAGGGGACGGGCCGGGACATGGTCTATGCAGACTCAGACTCAGAGCTGGAGACAGAATCGGATAGTGACTTCGTCAGTGACTCCGACAGCTCCTCTACTTGCTCTTCTGACTACTACTCCAGCTTTGACACTGAGGAACGCGACTACACCGAGGAACAGTGCCAACAGGTGCTCGACATTTTGAGTAATGTTGAAGACGAAACCGCCATAACCGATAACGACCCTATCGTCACTCCGGGCCCGCCAGGTCAACATACAACCGTTCTCGTCATCCCAACAATCATCCTTACCACACCGGAAGGCGAGAACATCTACGGAGTCAACATCCCCGCAGGACAAGGAGCCATATATAATAGTTACGAGTCCAGAAGCCGGTACATTTCCTTTTGTCATGCCTGCGAGGATCACCTGCTTCCTATCAAACCCCAAGAGCAGAAGGCAATGGCGACAAATGCCAGGGCCCAGCGTATGCACGCAGAGAGAGAAGCCAATCACGAAGAGCGATTTCAGCTGAACCGCGAGCTCCGGAGACTCTCGAGGGAGGAGCGCGACCTGCAAGCAGACATCGACCATCTCCGATACCAGCAATCCCCTGCTGGCTATGGTATCAACTTTAATAGCCTAGAGCTTCAAGAAGACGAACAGGATTGGTACCAAGAACAGACGGAAGCCATGGAACTCTCACTCATGGCCGAGGAGTCTCGCTCGGAGGGTCTCCGCCGCCTGGAGCAAGCCGAGAACACCTCTCAACTCAGGAAAGAGCTCGACGACAACGTGGATTTGGAGAAGATTGCTGCCAAGCAAACCAGACGGCGAGAACGGGAGGAACTTGCGATCGAGGCCGGGGAGACGAGGATTTTGAGCATGGAGATAAAGGACAAGATGTACAAGATGAGAAATACTCTCTCGGAGTCAGACATGTATGGGATACGGACCTTGAAGAAGATCACGGATCGGAAACTGGCGTCCTTGGGGGAGAGACTGTATAAGTTGTACGATGAGAGCGACAGCGATGACGATGATGATGAGGAGGCTTATGTTGACGTGGCGGTGGAGTTTGAGGATGACGATGATAAGTCTGATGCTCCGTGGGACTCGTATGAGTTCATTTGAAAGGGAGTCGTGAGGCGTGGGTCGCTGATGAGCAAAAAATGCCCAGCGCCTAGAGCCGTGGAGTTTTGAGAATGGCGATGATGAGAAGCTTGATGCTCCGTTGGAGTATGAGTTGATTTGAAAGGCAGTCATGAGGCGCGGGTCGCTGAAGAGCATAAAATGTCCAGCGCCTGGGGCCGCGGACGGGATGAAATCACGCACATCCCGATGACATCTTGAACACTGCTACTATCGAATACAATTGGTCGTCTGCTGTTCTCACATAATTGCCCCGTCCCCGTGACCGTGATACGTGAAGAATTGCTGATTTCTGGAGAGAATGACTGACGGCTGCTTTGCCCGAAGCGACGGGTTTTGCAACGATGTATGGGTGGTGTCTGTGATATTTCCCTGATTTACCGTTCAGAACCGTCTCCATGGTGTTAAGGTGGTTGTATTGACTGGGGATTGACAGAAGCATGCGTAGTAACGAAACACAACAGCCAGTTCCATTCCTACACTGGTTGCAGGTAGCTCCAGGGCTCACTCAAACTAGCTTCATCATCGACTGAGGCATCGACTGATCTCAATGGGTATCGACACTCCGAGACCAACCAACCAACCAACTAAGCACAATACAGCCATTTTCTCATCACAAATTGACGGAGAAAACAGAAATCAAGACGAGGCTGACAGCAAGAAGTGGTTTCAGCCATGTCCACTCTCGGACGGCAAGTGTGATCAATCCCACGTAAGGGACATATCCTTTGACGATTCCAATGACTTGCTCTCGGTAGACGTAGGCTTGGCCTGGTGGATACAGAACCACGTCTGTGTCGTTGTTATTGTCGCCCTTCGTGAGAATCAATTGCTTGCCGGCATCACTGCTTGAGCTGTCAGTCCATGCCAGGTGCTACCCTCCCAGTCTCCAAGGGTGCCGCGTGCCCCCTAACCGGGTGCCCGACTCACTCATGCCACACCGTAACGGCGCGGTGGACCATCGGCAGTGGGGAGGCTTCGAACCAGACCACAGGTATGTCGCCAACTTCCAGTTCTTCTTTCCAATTGGATAGGATGATGATATCGCCGCGATCAAAAGCCGGAGACATTGACGCAGAGAGAACCACCATAGCGGGATAAGGGCAGTTGCAGCCCAGGCTGAAAAGTTTCCAAGCCATGTAGGTGTTGCCGATGAGCCCCGCCAGGGGACGGAATGATTCAAGCTCAGCTCGCATGCTGAGTGCCGCTGAGGCGAAAGCAGAGGGTTACGAGGCGGGGGATATTCTGCTTAGGGCGTCTAGGAATTAGACAGGATGTTCAAAACCAAAACGATGGACAAGACGATAGAGCTTTTGATTGTGGAAGGGAGCTGGAGTGACTACGCGACAACCGAAGTGCGTTCAAAGCGAGATGGTCACACAGGCAGCCGCAGCGGCACAAGGGACAGCAGATTGTGCCGCAATGGCACTAACCCCTTGGAATGGAGGACAATTGGTCATAGGCGTCCTAAATCCATGAGGATATTCGCACTGGACGGAAAAGAGCTACGTTTCTGCTAGGAGTGATGACCAGCATAGTATGATTGGAATGCCGTATGTACTTATTCGCGAGACTGAGTGGAAGCTTCTATCGTAGTAGTTCGCGTCCCTCGTCATATTGATGCGGCTTCTATTTGTAACCCATTCTGTTGAGCCATGGATTGACTCCGGAGAATGCGATAGCCCCAAGTCAACAGTGAGATAGAAACGGGTGAACGACACCTTCAGCAACGTCCACTACTGTAGGCCTTCTCTGCACCCCGAAACTCTAACGCGACCGCGCAGAACGGATATTCTAGACTAAATGCAGAAGCATCAAGTGTCGTTGCTCATCGGACGAAGAAAAGACACGATCCCATCCGAGGCTTTTGGTGTCGTGCATAACCTTTCCCACCTCGAGGAACGTCGTCACTTCTGTGTGGGTGTCGAGCTCGTTAGGGTAGCAGGATGCGCCCCCCCACAAGCCTCCACGCATTATTACTTCATCCCAATTCTTGACGGCTGGTCGGCGGAGATCGTCTCCATACGAACGACGTCAGTAATCCGTCGTCCTTTTCGTGACGAAAACGACGGACACTACTTGTCCGTCGATCCAGGGTCTCTCAGTGGAGGCGGGGAGGAGATGTCAGCGCTCCATCACATCGCGCGGCGATGTGTGGCTATCCTTGCATGAACGGATCATCGACCCGTCGATAATGGAGGTCATGGTGGTGGTGGTGTCGTGTGCTAAGGGAAAAGAATTTGGGACCAACAACACATGGAGGACAGTTGGAAGCTCCCCCCTAATTAGAAGGACGACGCCCGGTTGAGAAAGTCCACTAAGCACCTATGAACAAAGCCGCCAACCAGTGGTGTGCGGCGTGCCCGCTGGGACCCCTGCTCCAGTGACAGCCATTGCCCGACCCGTGGTGCCTAGGTACCTTAGGTTGGTTAGCTTCGCTTCCAGGCTCTGCATCGATGCGCATCGACGGGCATTAATCCCATCACCTCACCCTGCAGCAAATCGTCCGACTCGGCATCAAGTGAGCTGCTTCCTCGACACCCGTTTCCGTTCTCTGCAGCACTGCAACTGCAACCCCTCGAACCTCCCCCGGATCTTCCACACCCTCTCGTGCTCCTCACACTAAGCCTCTAAGGTACCTGGCGACGTCACTGCGGTCAACGCGGACGCAAACTTGTCACGAGCTGCCTCCTCAACGCAGAAAAGTCGCGTGGTTTTTTCCAGCATAAGGTGTTGGGCACTTCGACTTATCAACCGATCGACGCCCTCTTCCGTCGACACGACACATCCTGGGTCACTCAGCTTTGACCGTTGCTGCGCCTGCATTTTTTACCTTTTACCCCAGGTATAGTTGAGCTGATCATCCCTTCTCATCCTTACTTCCTCACTTTTGAAACGTGAGCTCAGAGCTTCGTTGCCGTCGCTCTCCGTACATAAAGAGAATAAGAAGAGAGGGACAGTATTTATATACTCTTTGCAAATAATCGACCATGGCGCCCGAAGTGATTCAGCCTGTCGCCTTCGGAGGAGGATTTCCAGTAACCAAGATGCAGGATCCCAAGGAGAAATTCTACCGCCACTTCCAGGACGAAGTCACTGGTATGTTTATCAAGTTAATCTGATATGCCCATTTCCCCGGATTTCTGAGTCAACCTCCCCCGGCTCCCCCGGTGCTGATCGAACCCCGCACAGGATTGCTGGACGAGATTGACGGCCTCGGTTCCATTTCTCAGGTCGGGGGTGAGAGACAAGATGCTATTGAACACATTCTCGCTAGCATCTCAGCTCTCTCACACGAAGTTGCTGATGCGGCTGATTACGTTCCTTCATACGACCAGCGTAACTACGCTCAGGTGAGCTTTCACCGCCCAGCTTATATGAGTACTGGACAGGCATCTGACCTCATCTAAGGCCGTCAAGGCTCTCACGGACAAGCTCAACGAGACAACCACCAAACTTGTCCCTCGCTCGCGTTTCCAATTCAAACCCCGCGGACAAAGCACGGCGACCAGCGAGCTCGCAGCGCCAAAGAATGACCCCCGTCTCATCGTCGGCGGCAGCCTTGCCGACCCGCTCCCGGCATCTCACGGCGGCCCCGTCATAGCGCCCGAGTCTCAGACGGACACGGACGGGCTCGGCGATCTGCCGTCGTTTCCGAGGAATTACAACGAGGAAATGTCAAGACCGAGCACCACCAAAGTCAGGAAGCCCAGTTTCTCTACCGCCGAGGACATCGCCATTTTCGGCCAAACCGGACTGCACATTATCCTGCCGTCGTCGGCCTCGAGAGCGACTTCTTCGGGCCGTCTGACGGATCTCGAAGGTTGCATTGTCGACATGTCCCTGGCTTTATCGGGAAACACATCGTTTGCGAACCTGGCCTTGAAGGATATCAACAAGAGTCTCATCGTGGCGGGTAACGTCGCTGGCCCGGCGCACATCACTGCAGTTTCTGATAGCATCATTGTCGTCTCGGCTCGGCAGGTGCGTATTCACGAGTGCAAGAATGTCGACATTTACCTGTACTGCTCGAGTCATCCGATCATCGAGGACTGCTCCAATATGCGATTTGCACCGCTGCCAGCTGCTTTTGTAGGGACATCTTCTCTCACTGCGCCTGATTCCTTGTGCTAACCAGTGACAGGATACCCCGGAGGATCCCGTGAAGAACCAATGGGACCAAGTCGATGATTTCAAGTGGCTCAAGTCGGAGCCCAGTCCGAACTGGAGTGTATTGCCGGCGCAGGAAAGATTGGCCGAGGAAATCTGGACGAAGACGGTGCCTGGAGAGCGGGGAAAGGATCTGCATGATATCCTCAAGGCTGTGGGTATCGAGAAGCATTGAGCTAGTTGTCGGTTTCAAAGCCTCCCATGGAATATTCGTAGGAGTTGGCGGGTTCATTCGCGACACATGGCATGTGTATGAAAAAAACAGCGTCTTTTCTCTAGTGTTCCAACATCGCTCAAGTCGCATTTCGGGTATCATAGGAGTAATGTGATAAAGGCAAGCGCAACTCCCCTCACAGGCGTTTCTGGTACCACATCCCGGCTACCGCTCATCGTAAATCAATCCTGCGGCGTTCCATCATTCCGTCTCCATCTTGTCTCCCTTGCCTCCCTCCTCGTGTCCAAACCTGACCCCAGCCTCTCGCAGCCGGTCCAGTACCTCACGCTGCATCCTGATTCGCTCCTCCAGCTCCCTAATCTCTTCTTGTTGCTCGGCAGTCGACCGATCCATTTCTGGTAGCGTGCGCATTTGCAAGCGTGCGCGCTGCAGCTTGTGCTTGAGGGCGTCTGTCTGGGCAGGCACATCTTTGAGGGAGAGCGGCGCGTTGGAGCTGGTGCCGGCAGCGTTTGGTGTCGCGCCAGGGCCAATGCCCGCGGGTGTCGAGCCCGTAATGCCGCCTGTTGAGCCCGAGGTCTGGATTGCGGTGCGCAGGCGCGTGAGGATGCCCGTAAGCTCGGTGAGGGTGTCGAGGGCGTCGGGAGAGAGGGTGGAAGGGAGCTCGAGAGGGTGAGGAGGCATCTTGTCTGCTCTTGGACGCGAACGTGCAGCGACGCGTGGAAGAGACGTTTGAGGATGGATTGAGGCGAGGTAAATCGGGAGAAGTCAAGTCTCAGCCTTGCAATAGGTGCGCGGTCGGGATGCTGTCGTTGGTCAAAGGGAGACTAAGGTAGGCGTTAAAGTCAATTGAGACGGGATGGAATGTAGAGAGCGCAGGGGGAAGCTCCGCCGAGACGGTTTGCGGCGCGGCAGCTACCACGGGCTTTTTAGCGTGGCCCCGATTGGCAGCTAGAAATTGTTAAGTCAACAGAGGGGCAGCTTCGATCAGCCCACACGGGAATGCACTAAGCCAGCACTGTACAACAAGCGTAGACGACCGCATTAAGACAGTGTCAGAACAAAACACAACGGCGCGGATCTATCATCGGCGATACTATGACATAACCCCCCACCAAACATTGACACCGATAAAACAGAACAGCAGACACTGGGGCGGCCGGAGCTGCAGGACAAGCGCAAGGTGCATTGGCTGATTCGATTCAATCAAATCTCCTCAACCAGACCTCACCACCACCATAAATCACAAAAATCACGCAACTTTCCCTGGATTTCTACTTTCCTTCTTCCTACATACCCATCCTATCAATAATTCGAACTATAGAATAGACATACACCATGGCCAAGACCGACCACAAGGCCTGCCTGAGTACGTCCCAAGATCTCCCTCCAAACCCTTCGTGCCCCTCCTCGATGCCCCGCGGTGGTGGTGGAGGTGTTGATACTGGCGGTGGCGTGAGTGTCGAAATCAAGAACCGAACGAACAAGCCTCAGCCTGCAAAAGAGGCACCTCCTCCCCCTCCTCCTAAACGCAACACCCCCGATTACGTCCTCACCCTCGCCTACATCGTCCTGTATCTCGAGATCGGCTGGCTAATTCTGTGGATTTTGCGCTCGTACAGTCGTGATTGATGGCTGGGGTGTTCCCAGCGCCGAGTCGCCCAAGGATGGCGACGCCATCACCAACGCGAAGACGCCCGTCATGGACGAGTTTGCCAAGAGCGCGACCGGCTACTGTGAGCTCGACGCCTCTTCGCTTGCCGTTGGTCTGCCCGAGGGCCTGATGGGCAACTCTGAGGTTGGACACTTGAACATTGGCGCTGGCCGAGTTGTCTGGCAAGACGTCGTGCGCATCGACCAGACCATTAAGCAGGGCGAACTTCCCAACAACGCTGTTATCAAGAAGACCTTCGAGAGCGCCAAGAACGGCAACGGCAGACTTCACCTGTGTGGCCTTGTCTCCCACGGTGGTGTTGTGAGTAGATCCTGGTGGAATGATGTTACCTTGTCAGCCTGCTAACATACTTCTCGCGCCAGCACTCCAAGCAAGAGCACCTCTACAACCTCCTCAAGGCCGCCAAGCAGTATGGCGTCCCTAAAGTCTACATCCACT
The DNA here is from genome assembly GCA_036785755.1 of Colletotrichum ledebouriae. Taxonomy (NCBI): domain Eukaryota; kingdom Fungi; phylum Ascomycota; class Sordariomycetes; order Glomerellales; family Glomerellaceae; genus Colletotrichum; species Colletotrichum ledebouriae. The sequence goes on along the minus strand of JAVHLU010000290.1, from coordinate 17,370 downwards.
TCTTCGGTGACGGTCGCGATACCGACCCCAAGTCCGGCGCTGGCTACATGGAGGAACTGGTCAAGACCGCCAAGGAAATCGGCATCGGCGAGATCGCCACTGTCGTCGGCCGCTACTACGCCATGGACCGTGACAAGCGATGGGAGCGTATTGAGATTGCCCTCAAGGGCATGATTCTCGGCGAGGGCGAGGCCAGCAACGACCCTGTCGCTACCGTTCAGGAGCGCTACGCTCGCGGCGGCGACAAGGACAAGGACGAGTTCCTGACTCCCATCATTGTCGGCGGCGACGAAGGTCGCATCAAGGATGACGATACCGTCTTCTTCTTCAACTACCGCTCCGACCGCGTCCGCCAAATCACCCAGCTCCTCGGCGACGTCGACCGCTCCGTCCTCCCCGACTTCCCTTACCCCAAGATTAACAAGCTCGTCACCATGACCCAGTACAAGACCGACTACCCCTTCGAGATCGCCTTCGAGCCCCAGCGCATGGGCAATGTCCTCGCTGAATGGCTCGGCAAGCAGGGTGTCGAGCAAGTTCACATTGCTGAGACGGAGAAGTACGCTCACGTCACCTTCTTCTTCAACGGTGGTGTTGAGAAGGTCTTTGCCCTCGAGACGCGTGACGAGAAGCAGGATCTCGTCCCTTCCAACAAGTCTGTGCCCACCTACGACAAGGCCCCCGAGATGTCCGCCGACGGCGTCGCCAACCAGGTCGCCAAGCGTCTGGGTGAGCAGAAGTTCCCCTTCGTCATGAACAACTTCGCGCCCCCGGACATGGTTGGTCACACCGGTGTATACGAGGCCGCTATCGTTGGTGTTGAGGCCACCGACAAGGCCATCGGTAAGATCTACGAGGCGTGCAAGAAGGAGGGCTACATCCTCTTCATCACGGCCGACCACGGCAACGCCGAGGAGATGAAGTTCGCCGACGGCAAGCCCAAGACTTCCCACACCACCAACAAGGTCCCCTTCATCATGGCCAACGCCCCTGAGGGCTGGAGCCTCAAAAAGGAAGGCGGTGTTCTGGGAGATGTCGCTCCTACCGTCCTGGCTGCCATGGGCCTGCCTCAGCCTGTGGAGATGACTGGCGCGAACTTGTTGACTAAGGCATAGACTCTGTGATTACATATGATGTCGGAGTTGAGGGTGCGTGGGTGTGTTTCTGGGGAGCGGGCTTGGGAAAAGTTGCGACTGGCATGAGTTGAACATCTAGGTTATAACAGCAATAGACCTATGGAAAATGAGAGCACGCTGTGATGACAAGAGAGTGTCTTGAGAAGAGCCTCTCAATTTTGTTGCAGAAAGATTGGTGACGAACAGCACAAGGCTGCGCTTAGTGTGTGCAGATTGGGAAGGGGCTGTGGCATGCATGCATGCACGCAAGGCAGCAGCGACGACCCTCTGATGATACCGTTGGTATCGCCTAGACGCAGCTGACCGTAAGCATTTCCCCCTTCCGACTCTTCACATCCACCTTCAACGTGGGTTTACCACCAAATAACTTTGCCTCACACTGCATATCTACCGCGTCTACCAACTCAAGAGGTTCGTTGCTCGGAGGGAAAACCACACTCAGCTCGTGCCGAAATCATGGCCGACCCTCTAAGCATCGCATCGTCCATCGTCGGCATCCTAGCTGCAGCCGGCAAGGTCATTGAAATCCTAGCGCCATACACCTCTGCCATCAAAGACACGCCCAAGATCGCAGTTTCAGTGCATTCCGAGGTACTGAGCTCCCGCATCATTTTGTCGACATTGCACAGCCTGTTGGACAATCTGGGTATCGCGTCCCGGAAACGAACCTTGCTGATTCCGATCGACGACTTGATCACCGTTTTTACCGATGGCGTCCTCATCTTTTCTGAGCTTGAGGACTCGGTGTCTCCGATGAAATCGGCGGGCGCTGACCGCATCACGGTTCGGATGCAATGGGCTCGCAAGGAAGGCGATTTATCGGCGATTCTTGTCCGCTTGCAGGCGTTCAAGAACACGACATTGCTTCTTCTCAATATCCTACAATGGTGAGTGCATAAGTGACACTGGGGGTTCGAGAAGGGTATCTAACTTGAACAGTGACTCTGATCGCAGAGCTGCAAAAACCCAGGACGAGCTTTCGGCCCAAATCGCGAGCCTATTGCAGAATTCGGAGATTTCTCGACGGCTAGAGGCACTGGAAGATATGTTTGACGCTCTGAGCCAAATACAGACGACACCATCCACCGATTCCCGAGCGAACAATTGGCTTTCACTCGACCGCCCGTCAGATGAACAGCCTTTTCACCCGATAGACACAGGAAGCCCAGGTTCGGACAACCAGTCTTCTTTTGCTCCTACAAACCGGGAATCATCGCGTTCACCAGTTCCAACTTTTGAATTCCAAGACGCTCTTGAAGAATCTCTTCCCTCCCGAAGGGCGAAGAACGGGATTGACCCTTCGATCTGAGGATCGATCACAGCATCGAACGCCTGGTCTGTCTTTTCCGGTCTCAGTCTGTCTGATATCTCTTTCCTATCGAATATCGCCATCCCTGTGTGTCCAGCAGATATCTCCAATGCTCAGCATTACGAATACATGAGGCCCGCCGTGGCAAAAGTGTATACGGCTCGACGCCCAAGCGAAGCGACCATGGGAAAGTGGGTAGCGTCGGTCAGACGGGTTGCGAGACCACGAGAGTTTCACTTTGATATTGAGTTCGAAGTGTGTCGTGATGCCTTCAGCATCGCCTGTTCCTAGCGTAGCATATAACTAACGTTAGCTCTAGAGCGACCTTTTTCTAGAGGTTATTCCTCTAACTATGGTTATAAGTAACTACGTTATAGCTACTCTTATTATAATAGAATAAGCTCTTTAATAACTATAAATATAGCCCTATAGGATATTTCTTAATAGTTATAAGCCTAGCTCTAACTAGACCTCTAATTACTATTTTAAAATAAGCCTTTATTATTAAAAGTATTTATTAAGACTTCCTCTCTCTTATTCCTTCTTTCCTCCTTATTATATATTATCTTTTATTATTATAAACCCTCTATTTCTAAATAACTTTAATTATAATATCTTTTATTATTACTATTATAATATTATACTACTTAATTATATATAAGGACTTCGCTACTTAGTATATTATAATCTAAGCTAAAGCTTAAGCTATTAGAGTTTAGAAGTATTTTACCCTAGATAACCCTAGGGGATTATTATACTTAGGTAAAACCTCGTTAGAAACCCTAGCTCTTAATATATATATTACTTAGTAAAACTAGGATATTAATACCTAGTACCTATAGGAGAAGAGTACTAATAATTAATATATCGCTCTATTTAACTAGGAGGTTCTAAAAGAGGCTATTATTAATACTACTTCTAGGACTACTCTTAAGTCTATTACTAGGATATAAATAAGAAATAAATTATAACTTATTTAGCTTCTAGCTACCTTATTTATAATTAATAAGAATATTATAGGTATATAGGAATAATACTTAGAGTACTTTTATTTACTTACTATATAAGAGTCTAAATAAACTTATAAAAACTAAGAGTTTAAATAGATTAACTATTTAGTTATAGAGATTATTACTTATAATATTATTATACCTATATATATAGAACTTCTTATTAAAGGGGATATAACCCTTTATAGCTTTATTATTAATCTTAAATATTACTATACTCCTAGTAAAGCTAATACCCTTATTACTATTTAAGAGGAGTATATCTAAGTCCTAGAAAAAGTAAATAGGAGTATTAATCCTAACGCTTAGATTAAGGATTTTAAGGGTATTTATTTCTATACTAATTAGCTTAAGCTTCTTAAAGTAAGTAATACCCTTATTTTAAAAACTTTTCTTTAAGTAGTAAGTTATTATTTTATACTTACTTAGGCTAATATAGAGATTATAAATATCTTTAAATAAGAGCGAGTAGGGACCCTAGTCTCTAATATAAGCTAATATACTAATATATTTAAGGACCTCTTATATAAGGATATACTCTACTTAAGGTTATAAGGATAAAGCGCTAGGGCTTTTATAATACTAGCTAGCTATATAAATAAGGCTAACCTATTAAACGTTCCTATAACTAGTAACTTATCTAGTAATAAATAGTACCTATATAGGTCGAGCTATTAATAGCTAAGTATTAATTATAACTACTTAGAAGCTATTTTAACTAGATATTACTAGAAGGGCCCCTATATATTAGTAATAAATATATAAATAGCTTAGATCTATAACTAGTTAAATAATAACCTACGCTTTATTAATCTTTATATTAAACTTATTTATTAAAGCTAGCTATATACTATACTTTATAAGAGTAAGAACTACTAAAATAATAAGGGGGGTAATAAGAGTTTATCTAAGAAATCTAATATAGCCCCGAGCTACCCTATTAATATAATAATAATTACTTTCTATATAGCTCTTTTAAATAAGGTTAGGGATAATATAATTAATTTAGATAAAGAGTACCTAAGTATCTTTATAACCCCCTACTTAGGACCCTATATATTATATAAATCTATAGTCCTAGATAACTATAGAGGGATATACCTTATAAATAATAAGTCCCTACTTATCCCCTCCTTAATTAGATATTATAATAGAAAATAAGTTAAATTTTAGAATAGCTTTATACCTAATTATTATAAAAGGTATATAGATTATTAAGAATGCTTTTAATAGCCTAAAAGGTATAAATATAGAGGACCTTATACTCTATAATATAGGATATATAGAGAACTTTTATATTAATATTATCTCTAAAGCGCTATTTTAAAAAATAGGTATTTAGTATTTAAAGTATAGCTATATACTTCGCTTTAGAACCTATAAGAATAGTATTATAATTAAGAAACTTATTAAGAAAGCGAACCTCGCTTTTTTTTAAATATAAGCCTCGTTCCTTATACTCTATTCCTAAGTAGATCCCCTAAAGTATTAATACTATTATTAATAATATAAACTATATATATATAATATATAAGTATACCTCTTTTATACTACTACTAGACTAGAGTAATAATATAATTCTTTAGTACCTCTAAAGTAGCTACCTTAGCCCTAAGGCTCTTAAGTAGCTAGTATATACTACTCGGGGGGTAAGGATTAAGAGCCTAACGCGCCTATAGTGCTAATACTACGTAGTTATATATACTAAATAGGTAATTATAAGACGAATATTAGAAGATACAGTAATATACCTTTACTATAGAATTATATAGGATCTCTTTAACTACCCTAAAGGCTTTAACTAGAACTAATAGCTCCTTATTATTAAGGATAAATATACTAGTTAGCTCTTTATATTTCTATATATTAATAAGACCTATAGTAGCGTTATACTTGCTCTATATACCTTTAAGTAATAGGTATCTTAGTAGAAGGGACTTTCTATTTATAAGATTAGATAAGGTATTAAGAGGTTAGTAATTTTACTTATAAGCTATATAGGATATAAGGATTAGACCTATATAGAAGGAATATAGGTTAAAACGACCCCTCTATATATAAAGGAACTAAATAGTAGAGAGGAACAGCCTAGTTAGGAAGTTATAACTTAAATAATTAAAATACTTATTATAGCTAGCTTACTTATAAAACTATAAGCTAAGATAGTACTAGTAGCGACGACGCTTTATAATATAAGCCTACTTAAACGCTATAACTAGCGTTCGCTACTATAAATCGAAGAGGAATAGTTCCGCTAGTACTTTTACTAGTAGTAACCTAATAATAGAGCAGCTCTAACTTATAACCTTCGCTTTTACTAGGGATATATATATATACCTATAGCTACTATATATACCCCCTTAAGAGGGAATAAGAGAGAGGAATTAATAAGAGAGACTTTAAGGTACTACTATAGGGATATATTAGATACCTAGTAGGATATGTTCTAAATACTTATAACCTTTATAAGGTCTAGATCCCTGCGTTATAAATAGTTATTATTATATAGAATATAATATTTAACGAACGGACTTTCTATATAAAGGATAAGGTAAAAGAGGCTATCTTAGAAGATATTATCTATAAGATAGTAGAAGAGATTAACGAGCTTATATTATAAGTCGACTTTAAACTTTGAATCCTAGATATTATAAATAAGAGTAAAGCTATAATAATACTTATAACTAAATAATTACTTATACTAACCCTCGTTCTTATAACTAAGTCTCTAAGTAGAAGAATCCTAAAACTTCTAAAGGGATAAGTAGGTTAGAAAGGGGGGTAGCTATTATCCCCTAATCCTATACTAGAGCTAGATAAAAGCCTAGCTCTAATAAATAGAGTAGTAGGCGTAGTATATATACTAGAAATAAACTATATATATAAAGCTATTAGGGAAGTTAATTCTAAAAGGGAACGGATTAAGGATTATATTATAATTAAATTACTACTTACTTTATAATAAGTTTCTAAAGTAAGTAAGAGTAATAAGAATAAACCTTTAGATAGGAGGCCTTTAAATCTACTAGTATAGCTATACTAGGATAGAGAGGAGAGGGCTAATATTAAACGGAGGTCTAACTAGGTATATAACTAGGAGGGCTATAGCTAAATTTATTAAAGCTAATAACTATATAGTCTACTACCTAGTAACCTATAACTAGGAATAGTAGAAAGCAAATCCCGCTCTAGTTACTAGTTTTTACTCTAATATTATATAGAGCGGGAGCGGGTATCTAGCTTCTTTAAGATTTTAATACCTAATTAATAGAAAGCCTTTTTAGAAGCTAATATAGGGTATTATACGCTCTATAGCTATATTTATACTACTATTTATAGCGCGAAACCTGCTTATATAACTATAATAATCTATAAATATCTTATTACTAATAACCTTATTAAGCTACCTCGCTTATAAAAAGAACTTTTAAACCTCTTATAGGCGCTCCGAACTCGCTTTAAAGAAGTAGCTAAGGTTAAGATAGGTAAATTATAGTAAATAGATACGTAGCGCGTTATTAATTAAGAGATAATAATAAAGAGACTAATCCCTTTAAAGTAGGTATTTACTTATAAATTTAATAAGGATAATATCCTTAACTAGTATAAAGTAAGGATCTAAATTCGAGGCGATTAGTAAGAGAAGTCACCCCTTAAATAGACTTATATAGTAACCCTTACTACTTATACCTTTAGGGTAATAATAGTAATTATTATATAATTTAACCTCGAAGTTAAATAATTCGATATTATTAATATATTCCTAAACGCCTCTTAGGACCTAAATAAAGACCTAATTATTTATAAGTTATTAGATAGCTTTAAGTAGCCTAGAAAGTATATTAAACTATGCTATACGCTCTATAGGCTAAGGGACGCGCTACTACTCTAGTATAAGGAGTTCTCCTTAACTCTTTAGTATCTAGGCCTTATACTTATAAATAAAGACCCGTATCTCTTCTAATTAACTAAGAAGAGGGTCCTTATTATTTTCTATATAAATAACTTCCTTATCCTATTTTATAGGAACTATAAAGAAGTAATATAAAGGGTAATTACTAGCCTAAAGGAAATATATAAGTTAAAGGAATAAGGCTTAGTTAAGTATTATCTTAGAATTAGAGTTATTTATAACTAAGCTATATAACAAATATACCTTTCTTATAACTAATATATTAAGTAGGTTATAAAGAAGTTCGATTTACTTAACTTAAGAGTACTAATAACTCCCCTTTTAAACCTACTACTCTTAAAGAGTAAAATAGTAGTAATACTATTAGAGGTTATTATAGGCTACGCCCGGGTTAAGCTTACCTAGGCTTCTGCCTAGGTTTACTACCTTAAGGAGCTACCTAGGGCTTACCTAGGGCCTACTTAGTTATTCCCTATAAACTAGTGAAATCTCTACTAGAGAGGAAAACTTCCCCTTTTCCTCTTTAGCTTAAATAAATAGTATTATAATAACCTTATATATTCAAGCTTATTACTATAATAATAATAATAGGTTAAGCGCTACTCCTTATTAGTTAATAAGATAATTAATAATAGTATAGCTAAAACTTAAGATAAGCTATTATAAGCTAATTTAGTAGTAATAATAGAGTCCCTCTAGTAATAGTTATAAGAGGTTTAGTAGGGGAATAGCTAACGCATAGTTATATAGACCCCTATAAGTACTATTAGTAAGGTACTAATAATACCTAGTATAGTACGCTAGAAGCTATTACCCCTACTCCTAAAGTTTTTAAGTAAGTGGAAGGAATATACTACCTAGGTATAATAAATAAGGTATAAGATTACTATAAATAGGGTATTCTATATTATAAATATAGAAGTATAATACCTTATTAACTCCTATTTAAATACTATAGCTTAGTAAGTAGTCTCTACTTTCTATAGAGCTAGGGGGGTTAAGGGGAAATATAACCCCACGGACTTTATAGCCTACCTAGACTAGAAATATAAAGACTTAAATATCTAATTATAAGCTATAGCCTAACTATAAACTCTCTAGTAGAAAGAGAATAAATCCCTAGTAACCTTCTTACTAAGATTTAAATAAATACTAGCTAATATAAGTAATATAAACTAGCCTAGCTAAGTCTAGATCTTACTTCTAGAGGCCTCCCTTACCCCTAGGCTAAGGGACTAGCTAATTACTATTAACTTACTAGCTAATTATAATAGCTAGCTCTTAAAGGTCTAGAGTATTATATAAAAAGTAGAGCGCTAGAAAGTTACTAGTAACTACTTAGTAACTTACTAGAGACCTATTACTAAGGATACTAAGGGGGATATTTATATAACTAGAGCTATATATATCTTATAAGTTAAGGAAGTAAGATATTATAACTATTAAAACTCTAGATCCTCCTTAGGTATCTCCCTAGTATAATACTAATAACTTTAGAAGGGTATAAGGGACCCCTATACTTATTATACTTATAAAGCTAGAGGTTATATTACTTAGTACTACCCTAGTAAGGAGGACTAGCTACTTAGGGTTATAAAAGTAAAGACCTTAAAAGAATAAATAGTATATTATAAGGTTATAAATAACTACTAGGTAATAACTAACTCCTTAGAAGAAGATAAGGAGTTAGGAAAAGACTAACTCTAGAGTAAAATTAGGCCCTAGAGCTTATTAAAAAGGAGATATTAAGTTAGGAAGAATATAAATAGGAATAACTAGCTAATAATAAGCTTATTATTATTTAAGTTAGAGTTAATAGAGGATATCTAGCTTATACTCTAATAAATACTAGGAGTAATACCTATATAATAATTAACCTTTCCCTAGCTTAATACCTCTACCTTTTATATATTAAGAAGAGATACTAACTTACAAGAGGGTATATACTTAGTAGATTCTTACTAGGTAATATACTAGGTATAATAGCGTTTAACTTAGAAATAAGTAGCTATACTTAGTATATCTTTATATATATAGTTAATAGCCTAGACCCTAATATCCTCTTAGGGCGCCCTTAGATAGAATAGAGCTAGGTTATTTATAATACTATAGCTTACTAAGTATACTATAGGAGGGCATAAGTTAGGCTATATCTAAAGGATTAAGAAGAAACTCCCCTTATAAAGGAAATAAGAGCTATAAGGTTCCTTAATATACCCTTATTCTTTATAATCTACTAATACCTAGCGAGATAATAGGGTAAGTACTAGGAGGGTATAGAAGAGGTACTAGTATAGGCTATTAGCTTATTTAATATTAAGAAAGCCTTAAACCTAAGATTAAAAGAGGATTAATAATACTATTTACTAAACTAGGTCTTAAGGGAGTTTCCTAACTTATTTAACCCTAATAAGGCTTACTTACTACCCCCTAAGTAACTAGGAGTAGACTATTAGATTAATCTTATACTAGGACTAGATAGGAGGGAGCTACTACTCCCCTAGGGCCCCCTCTATAGTATATTAAGAGAAGAGCTACTAGTATTAAAAAAGACCTTATAAAACCTTCTAGATAAAGGGTTTATTAAAGCTAGTAGCTTACTTACTAGGGTACTAGTACTCTTTATAAAGAAGCTAGGTAGGGGAATTTACTTCTATATTAACTATAAGGCCCTTAACATAATTATAAAAAAAGACTACTACCCCCTCTTATTAATCTCTAAGATATTATACTAAATATATATAGCTAAGTAATATATTAAGCTAGATATAGTAATAGCTTTCTATAAGTTAAAGGTAATAGAGGAGTATTAAGAGAGAATTATATTCTATACCTAATATAAGTTATTTAAGTAAGTAATCTACTTATTTAGCTTAACTAGTACCCTTACTAGCTTTTAGCGATATATTAATAATATCCTATAGGACTTCTTTAATAACTTTATTATTACTTATATAAATAATATATTAATTTACTCTAATAGAATAAGGGAAGGCTATAAGAGGAAGGTCTAGGAGGTCCTCTAGAGGCTAGTAGATATAAGCCTAAACCTCGACCTTATAAAATATAAGTTCTTAATTAAGAGGGTTAAGTATATAGGGTTTATTATAATAATAGGAGAGGGTCTCTCTTATAATCCTAAGAAACTCTAGGTAATTACTAAGTAATTACTCCCTACCTCTCTAAAGGGGGTCTAGAGCTTCCTAGGGTTTATAAATTATTATAGTATATTTATATTAGAATATAGGGATATTATTAGATTACTTATACTACTTACTAGGAAGAATATAATATTCTAATAGGGAGATAATTAAAAATAAGCTTTCTTATAGCTTAAGTAGCTTTTTAATACCTAGCTAATACTTTACTAGTTTAGTCTAGAGGATAATATTATTATTAAAACTAATTATTTAGGATTTATATTAAGAGGGATACTCTTATAAGTTAACCTAGAGGGTACCTAGTATCCTATAGCGTTCTACTTATAGAAGCTCTTACCTATAAAGTATAACTACCCTATTTATAATAAGGAACTCCTAGTAATTCTTTTTTACTTATATATATAGAGGGTAGAGCTATATAATATAACTACTTTTAAGGTATTAACTAATTACTAGGAGCTTAAATACTTTATAAAGAAGTAGCGCTTTATAGAACGCTAGAGCTAGTAAGTAGAGGAGCTATCCTAGTATAACTTTACTATTAAATACTACCTTAATAAGGAAATAGTAGCTTTTAATACCCTCTCTTAGAGGGAGTAGGATATACTATAAGGGTAAGATAATAAGTAGAAGTAGGGGAGGGTCTTATAGCTAATATTAGACTATACCTACCCCTATAGGGACCCTATAGTTAGCCCCCTAGTAAGGAGAAGTTAGAAGGGTTATACTAATATCCTAGATATTATAGTCTTTAATAGTAACTCTAAATTATAAGCGCTATAGCTAGAAACTATAAAGAAGGATATAATATATAAAGCTATATATTATATAATTACCTACTAGCTTTAGAGCTTCCTACTAGATATAAAAGCTAAGGTTTAAATTAGTAAGTATAATATTAATAATTAGAAGAGACTAATATTTAAGGGGAGGCTATAGGTACCTAGCGGGGAGAATAATAATAACTTACTCAGGGAGCTCTATATAAAGATTATCTAATAGAGCTATAACTTAAGTATAACTACTTACCTAGGCTATAAAGCACGCTAGAAATAATAAGCTAGTAGTTTTATTAGCTAGGATAATTAAAAATAGTACGGAGATTTATAAGGAACTATAATATCTATAGAGGGATATATATCTAGAGGTAAGCTAAGAGGGGCTTCCTAAAGCCCCTACTAGTACCTACCTAGTTATACTTAGACCTCTTAATAGACTTTATTATAGACTTGCTACCTATAAAGGATAATACTAGCTAATACTTATAAGTTATAATAAATAAGCTAGGTAAGTTAGTAATACTAGAGGAGATAGGTACTATAGAGGTAGAAGCTTATTATAAGGGTATGAGTATAGCTAAGGGCCTAGACCAGGGAAGAATAACGACTTTGCATAATAATGGGTATATGGTAGTGTATTAAGTATAACTTGGCTTCTTCCCTAATAGTGTGAAGAAGCCCCTTTTTAAGTATGCGTGCGCGCGCGAGGGTTCCGCGAGGGTTTAGCGCCCGTTTAGCGCTACTTACTAATACCCTTATAATTACCCCCCTCTCTAAGGCCTTAGTCCCTAAGGCTTATATTTAGCTCTCGTGGGCTTAGCTGCGGGCTTATTTAAACAATATCCTATAATAATAATCTAATAGTCTAATTATTCAAATTACCTAAATACCGCTTATTTCAGCGTTATTTTAGCGCTTATTTAGCGCGTATATAGCGAAAGTTATAGTATAATAGGGTTATTACAAACTTAATATATACCTATTAAATATCTATATAGGATTATTATAAACTCGACGTATACTAAGAAAGGGCTAGAACCGAAGGGAACTAGAAAGATAATAAATAATATAGCTCTACTTATAAATAGATAAGAATATTAAGAGTAAGCTTAAAAGATATATAGAATAATTTATAGATCTAATTAAAAGAGATTATCTTAATCTAGTATAGATTTACTAAGAAATTACTAAAAAAGAAGGTATAGGGTTATTAAGATACTAATTATAATAATAATAATACTATCTTCTCCTCTATTATACTCCTCTCCTTTACGCTCTACTTTATAGTCTCCTTATAATAGGTCTATATACTAAGGGAGTTTTCTAAAAGTTATATAGCTAAATCTATCCTATCCTATTCTAATTATCCCCTTAAGACTTTTTATAATATTATAAAAGAGAGTTTTAAAAAAATAAATAAAACTACTTTATAGAAATAGTAAATAAACTCTATTTATAGATCTAATTTATTAATAATATCCTCTAAGCGGGCGATCTTATTATTAAGAAGGTCCCTTAGGTTTAACTATCTTTTATTATAAGTTATATCTTAATAATAGCCTTACTACCTCTTTCTTTTTATTATACTTCTTATCTTATTTTAATCCTTAGTATAGCTAAAACTACTTACTTTATTATACTAGGCGTGAGAAGTTATAATAGTACGCTCCCTTAGGTATATTCTACTTAATCTAATCCTACTAATTAACTCTCTACTAGATATAATTTATATAGCTATAATTACGCTTATTTAAAGGACTAAGCCTCTTAGGATATAATAGTATATCTATAAGTATAGTTCTTAGGCGTAGCTTAATAGTTATACTATAACTTAGTATCTATAAGACCTATAACTAAAGCTAATATCTAAGGTATTTAAGCTAATTATTTAGTATTTTAAATAAAGTAGACCTAGATAAGACTAATAATCTATAAATAGGTTAAGGAATATTTACTATAAGAGATAATATAATATTATTATTATTTCTAAAGTCTATTATATTATTATCTATAGGTAAAGGAGTAAGAGGGTATAAAGGGAAGAAAGGTATTTTCTTAAAGTCTTTTTAGCTTAATAGGGTATCTTATAAAGCTATACTATTATTAATAGTTAGGTTATAGAACTCTATAGTAATTATAAATATATATTAAGTAACTAAGGGGATTTTAGAGTTAGAGAATAATATACTATTACTTAAGGTTATACTACTAAAACGTAGAAATAGTAATCCTTATTAAATTAAAGCTCTAGCTTATTTAATATATTAGAGATTATATATAAATCTATTCCTCTACTAAACTAAAATAACTATATAGGTATTAATTAATAGGAGCTTTTAGAGTTATAGAGGGGCTCCTATCTTATAATACTATATATTAAGGTCCTATATAGCCTTAATAAAGCGCTAATTACTATTCTAGTCCTATATAGAGTTATAATAGAAGTAGTAGCTAGTTAACTAATCTATAAAAATCGCTACTTAGTAATAATTACTATAGTTTAATAGAAAGAAAGCTTTAGTAATATCCTAGAGATTCTTTACCTCTTCTCTTTTAAGCTCTATAAAAGCCTTATTAATTTCTTTCTTAGGTTACTAGGCTAGCTTATAGATTAGAGTATAGATATTATAAGAGTAGCCTTTAATTATAAATATAAAAAGAGCTATAATCTCTAAATTATCTAACTCCTCTTATCTTATTAGCTTCCCTTATATATTATAAAAGTCTAATAAATATTCTACCTAGGCTAAAGTTATAATAAATAACCCTCTACTATACTAAGTTATTAAGTAATTTATAGATTCCTAGTTCTATTATATATATTATAGGACTATTAGTATAAGCTTATCTTTATTTAGTATAGGGTTCCCTTTAGGTCTTATAATATTAAATCCTACTAAGGTATTAGTAGGGCTAAATATAATATCTCTTAAGGTAGTAGGGGCTAAGTAGGGCGATATAAATAGTTTTATAAACCTAGGGTAGTTAAGATATTTTATAAAATTAGCTAGTTATTATAAGTTATAATCCCTCTTCTACTTCTTATAGTTATTCCTTCTTTCTATATTCTAGATATTTAGTTCCTTTAATAATCCTTCCTCTCTATCTAACTCTTCTAGATTAATAGGAATTATTAGACTAGTTTATAAATTAATATCTATAGGTACTAGTAGGTTAATATCTATCTTATCTAGAGAGGAAACCTCTAGGTTTATGAATTAAGAGGTATACTTAGCTATTTAATATTTAATATCTTCTTAAGCTATCCTTTTCCTAATATCTTTATCTCTTAATTTAAAGTATTAATTATATAGAATTCTATCTATCCTTAGTTAGGTCTAGCTTCTTTTAAGAGGTATTTTATTAATAAAAGCCTTTAATAAATAATTAATCTAAGCTTAATACCTTATCTTAATAAGCTATTTTAGAGGTACTAGGCTTCTAATATATATAAAAAACCTAAGCTAATTAATAAAGTAGAGACTAGAGGCCTATAGTAGAGGGTCTATATATCGAAGTTCTATTAGGTATAGTTATTTTATTAAAACTTCCTTAGCTTTATATCTTAGTAGAAAGCTCCTAGTAATAAATATTAGAGTTTATAATTATTTTTTAGCTCCTCTCTTTAACTACTAATTATTATAAAACTAGTTTCTCCTATCTTATAAGTTAATTAGTAAACCTATAATAACTACCTTAGTAGACTTAGGTGCTTATAAATAAATAAGGAGTATATTAAGGGACTTAGCTTTAATTTAGGTAACTATAGTATCCCTTATATCTCTATCTTTAAAATTATCCTCTATACCTCTAACTATCTTATAGAAGAGTAGTTAGCTAGGCTTAGTAAGCCTTATAATATAGTAAATAACTATTAAGATATCCTTAGTATATATTAGAGTCGCTATTTTAAGTATACTAATAATATTAAATATACTAGCTATAACTTACTATAAGTATAAGGGGTAAATCGTCTCCTCTACTACTTCTAAGGTCTTATTCTAATATTTAATAAGGATATATTTTAATACTATATTAAAAAGGTCTATCTAACTAGGGATATTATCTATCCTAAGCAGAGGGCGCGTATTATATTTAATTAGCTAAGGCTAGTAACTAAGCTTATTAGGAGGTCTAAAGCCTAGGATATCTCTATTATTTTATCCCTATATCTAAAACCTACTTATACTTAGTTTATTAGATATAAGCTCTATTAAAAGTCTAATTTTAAAGATAGGAAGGTTTAAGGATTTTAACTCCTAGATCTATATATTTAATACTTTATTATTATAAAATATAACTTCCCCTATTATAATAAATTAAGAGAAAGGTTAATAAAGGGAAAGCGCGAGTAATTTATAGACTAAAGAGCTAAATAGAAATAATATTTAAAGAAAAAGAGGAGCTATAATATAGTAATTAATATTATATAGTTAGTAGATAAATAAAGTTTAAAAGTAAATAATATATATAAAGGGGAGAGAGAAACTAAAAGGCTTAAAAGGTAAGGAGTATATTTTTATATCTACTAATTACTTTAATAATATAGTAATTTATTAGTAGCCTATAGAAGGAACAATTAACTCTCTTCCCTTACCCTCCTTAGCTTTAATAAAGTAAAACGAACTTAGGATAAAAAACTTATAATAAATAGAATAGTAAATTAGAGTAGTTATATATAAGGAAAGAATAAAGGAAATAATAGTTAGTAATAGCTATTAAAACGAGTAGCCTAGTTATAAATTAAATAAATATTCTCCTCTATCCTCTATTATTAACTTCTCCCCCTTATAATAACTACTTTTAGCTAGCTATTTTAATCTTTATTTAACCCCTTTATACTTTCTCTCTTATATCTATAAATTATACCTTCTTATTATAGCTAACTATAACTTCTTTATCTTAAGTATTAAAAATACTAATTAACCTCGCCCTTATTATCTCCTATTTATAGTAACCCTTTAGGTCCTTAGCCCTAATATCCCTATATTTAAAATAAAGAAAAATAATATACCTCTTTTTATTTAGTACTCTAATAACTAACTTTAGGTATTCCTTCCCTTCTTATTTAATATCCCTATACCCTCTAGCTAATAATTATAATTCTTAGGTAGCTATAAGCCTTATTTAGTTTTAACTTAATATCCCTAGTAATAAATACTTAGAGGTAGCCTTTATACTATAGATATTCTCTAATAAGACTCCTAAGGTAATAAGGCTAGCTTTCTAGAAGGCTTATCTTAGTAAATAGGACTTTAAATAAATATTTAGGGTAACTAAGGGGTCTAGAGAATTCTACTATTAAGTTTTTATCTATACTTCTACTACTTTCCTTACTAGCTTATAGGAGATAAAGGTCTTTTAGCGCGTAGTAGTTATATATAGCTTATTTATTTAATCCTAAGGTAGTTATAATATAATACTCTATATTTATTATAAAGAGCGGGCCTATATTACTAAGAACCCTACGTTAAGTATTTATATATATAAACTATACTTTAAGTATATCTTAATACTAAGTACTCCTTATACTAACTACTTCTTTTATAAAACTTAAGAGAGTTACTTATATAATAATCTAAGTATCTATAAGCGCTATAAATATAGAGTTAAGTATAATAATAAGGTAAGGAGGAGTAGAGATTTTAATAGTATTAAGGAGATCCTATAGTTCTAAATTCTAATAGATACTATAGTTATAGCTATAGCTAAGTTTAACTTCTCGATCCTTTATAATAAATACTATTAATAGGCCTAGGAATATTATCCTAAAGCTAGGTTTATATACTCTTATTACCCTTTTATAATAGAGCTACCTCTAGAGTTTAAACTTATAGAAATTATAAACTACTTAGGGCTTTATATTATAAATTAGGGTAGGAAAACAGGGTTTCTAAATATAGTTATATAATATATAGGGGGGGGGGGGTAAAAAAAAAGGAAAAGAGAATAAGAAGCTAGTTAGGTTTTAATAAGAAATTAAGGCGAATATTATATAAATAGGTCTATAAAGCTAAAGTCGAAGCGTATCTAGGTATAAAAATTAATATAATCCTTTTTAT